>CM076571.1:858227534-858318791 GCA_034641835.2 Pinus albicaulis
GGCCTGACAGGATGAAATTATTTGCTGTGTGTTAAAATCTAGTTTATTAAGGAGGGAGATTTCACAACTAATTAGTTATTATTGCCTATTTTATTGATAAGATTTGTTATAACAGTATGGGTGAGCGCTACTAGATAGGAATTTATTTGTTAGAATTTTAAAATTAGAAGATTCTGTATTGATTAGTGGGTAGACAGTGAAATAAAAACGAAGGAATTTTTCTTCAGAAAGACAGAGTTTTTTTGTGAAGTTTGTAGAGCGAGAGCTCAGAAAATAAAGGAAATGATCTTCGTGCATAACACTGGTCTGTTATGACAAAGAAATCGATTTCTATTTGTGATTTTATTTGACTGTGATATATATATATATATATTAGTTTTGTATCTGTGTCGATTTGTGTGTAGCATTCTGTTTGGTTGCGTAAGTGGGTTTGAATGTGACTTCGACAAGGAGATTACAATTCAGGAAAATAGTTTACAGATGTTGGGTCATCTATCGTATTTCATTTATCTGCTCTATATGGACTAGCAATTGTATTTGATTGCACTGTCTTTCCATATGCAATTGTATTTGTAGCAGGTCGCTGATGTTGCAGAGAAATGAATCAATTATATCGGTCATCGAGGTTGCTGAAGAAATGAAACAATTACTACGAATTCCCATTCCAGATTCAATGTTCATTTCATTTGCAGCGCTGTGGAATCGATGAGTTAGAAGATACAATACAGGAATACATTAGAAACAGAGAAAGTCGGGTTAAAACCGTTGAAGCATCGGACCACATGTGGAGGTTCACTTTTGTGAATCGGCAGTTGACTTGTTGAATCCAATCTCGGATCGGAACACCAGAAATTTGCAATAAGAATCCCTGAAATCGCGCATTGGAGCTTGATATGGAGTGTCGGTTGTAGTAATTAAAGGTTCAGCGCACTAAAGTACTCCGACAGTTAATACGATGGAGGATAAATGCGAGATTTTAGTTTCCGGTCAAATTGCATGAAATCTGGGAAAAAAACGATATGTATATGTGTTAAACTATAACGTGGCCGCCGATAATAAGAAAACAGATACGTTGTAATATATATCGGTCCACATGTATACATAAATGACAACGTGTAGTTATTCAACAGCGAAGACATTGTATCAGATTTGGATCGATCTGATAAGGGTCGATGTTTGCTATTTGCAACAGATTGCAATACAGTTAGGCGCCAAAAAATGAATGAGTGTTGGTTTTCAAACAGAGGGTAGTTGTATCTATTATGTGTTGGGAAGGAATCAGATGGGCTGCGCCCTGTATGAAGAGAGAAAAGAATTCATTTTTCTGTGTGTTAATTTGAACCACGTTTTTTTTTATTCAGCATTCCAGTATTTTGAAGAGAGAACAAGTTTTCTCTGTTTGTATTGTTTTATGCTATTGATTTCAATCGACCTGGATTGAGAACAGGAATTTTGGTGCATCAATATTATTCGAAAAATGTTATGGGCACAATAACATAAATAGATTTTTACGGTTATAGAAATGATGCAGTTGAGTGAGTTGGCGAGGAAGTATTTCCTGATGAAGGAGAAGGCAGTGGTCCTTGAGGGAGACAAGTTGTCAACTTCAGGAGTAGGGGTTTTTGTTAGCTTAAATTTTGTGAGTTTCCTTTTTTTTGGGTGTGCCACAACCTTGATCTTGCTGATAGTTCATCAGCTGGATACTTGAATGCCTCCTCGGAGAGCTTATCTTCTAGTTGATTGAGCTCATGATAAATATGGGTGAAGGACGACCATTCTAGCTCTTGAATGCGCGACCAAATTTGAGACATCAGGGATTGAAGCTGCACATTCTACCTGTAAAACTTGCATTAGCCTGGTCAACAACTATTTGATGCAGGGGCATTAGGCTAAAAGAAAAATCCATGTATTTTATTAAACTTAGGGGTTTTTAATTTTTTAAAGGAGTTGGAATTTTATGAGTGATTTGAGTGGGTTTTAATGATTTTAATTAAATATTGTGAGGAAATTGTAAATGTTCTCGAATGTTTGAGAACATGAGAGAATTTGATTAAGTTAAGAGTACATAGGGATTGAAAGATTTTTTAAATTCTAAATTAGAGATTCGTTTCATTAATTATGGGTGAAAGAGGATCCTTAGGGATTCAATAGTGATTTTAGGATTATTTTTGAGACAATACAGGAACTGAAAACTAAAATAGATTCAGGACATTTTTGTATAAAATGCAGGCCTTAAAGGCATTAAAAACATATCAAAGAGTAGAGATTGATTAGAGTAGAAGCAGGGATTTTTCTTATAAGGCTTCAGGCAAATTGTAGGATATGGCCACTGGTTGAAAATCAGGCCAAGGAGGAAGATTTTTTATGTAAGTACTGTGTGTATTAATACATAATTTAATTTTTTGATTTTATGTTTCATTCCTGAGTTATGTGGTCTGTGAATGAAATTGGTTATAAGATTGATTGATTTGTGAGCCTGCACATTTAATTGTGATTGTGAATTTTGCTAAATCGATCACAGAATGGATCAATTCCATCAGAGGATGGAATTGCGTGTCTAGTTTAGACATAAATGGTTTGTAGGCATTTAGCCATCAGATTGGCTTCTTATGAAGTATGCGATGGTGAGAATTTCTCTGTATAAGGCATGGAGCGTAAATCGAAATTATGTAATCACTTCTTGAAGGAGGGGTTTAATTCTTTAAATTCCTGAGTTATTATATTGTGGAGGAAGTTGAATTATTAGTCTCTGTGTGAAGAGGTTTTAATATTCTCAGAATTCCATTTGATATTAATATAACTCTGTGTAAGAATTGCTGAACAGAAGTCGAGAGGGGATTTGATTGTAGTAATCAAAAATTTTTATGTTAAAGCCGCCATACAGGAAATCAATGAACTTTTAATCCTTTTGATGAAGGACGCAAATGAATTTAACCTCTGATATTGAATATGTCTAAATCTGCAATTCAACTCTGTTTGTTTGAAATCGATATCGGTAAGGTCAATCCATAATGCTAAAGGGAGAAGGCGAGGTTTAAAAAGATCGAATTGTTAGTTGATTCGTGCCATTCAGCTGCACGCGGAGAAATACGGTTTGAATGAACTTAATTTAGATTCGAACGAAGTGTTAATGTTGTGGGTTTAAGTTCCTTTTGAAGAGATTTACAATTGAGTGGTTTTGTGAAGGATTACCACCAGTATCACGTGCTATTTGGGTCGAAGAGCAGTTTCAGAATCTGGAGTGTGATCCAATGAAATATTAACACATCATCTTCCAAATACTACCTATTTCGCATTGTGTTCATATGATAAAACCCGAGCTATAAGGTAATGTGATTATGGTTCGATCATGAAGGCAAAAGATCCAAGCGCATTCACAATCAAAGCTGCGGAGATATTAACGCAAAGTTAAGAAACCCTGTGGTCACGAGTGTTATTTGAAGTTCGGGATTTTACATTGTTTGTGAGGGTTCAATTATATGGTCAGAGGTGGGCCGAGAAGGTCGTTTTTTATATGTGCGGTGCTTTGAGTTCTAAACAGAAGTCGAACTTTTAAATTGAAATGTCCATGTGGTTCAACGCATATGAAGTGTTAACATGTTTTGGCCAGTTCTTAATACTTTGAATTTCAATAAAATTCGAGGGCTAATTTCAAAGTGAGTTGGTAATTATAAGAGTTGAAACTTGCATTGGGTTATGTAAGTGCAAATATTGATTCGCATTTGCATAAGGTGAAAACCCGAAGTTTGCATTTGGGTTTATTTTAAATCCAAATTGTTTATTTAAAAATCATAAAATGGGGTATTTCAATGGTTTTATAACCATTATTTAAATAATAAAGCTTCCACATGAAAATATATGAAGTCTGGGTTGATATGTGTGGTTTTATAACCGTAAGAATCTATATTTTAATATCTCAAATCTAAGATTTGAAATAAGAAGCTTCCATATAGTGTTAAAGATTAGCCCAGATAATGAAACATTTTTGTTTTTAAATGGAAATGTATTTTTTCATATGCATATGATAGTGTGATTGTGGGTTAGCGGGGTTTTCCCGCCATCAAGTGCTATCAGATCCGGAAGGCTCTGTTGAAATTGAAGATTTTTTTTAATTAAATCTGAATGAGTGCATGTGATGAGAGAATGAAGGAAGATCATATTTTTAAATCTGATATGTAGCATATACTCAATTGCAGTGAACATAGATTTTCAGAACTGAATGAATAAAGAACGAGATCATGCATGGATCTTGCAGATAAAATAATTTTAAATCTGATTTGAAAATTATGATTGCAGAATTATGGTTGCAGATAAGATGATGATGACAGTGAACCTGATATTCAACTAAAGGTTGGATAGAGAGAACAACTGAAGTGTTCTCAAGAAAAGGTGAGTTGAGGAGATAACCTAGAGAGAGTAGAAGAAAGTTCTCAAGAGGTTCTAGAAACCAATGCTTGCCAAAGGACCAAATCCAGAGAGGGAATTAGTGAGGTAAGTGGCAGCAGGATAACTCGCTATTGCAGAGGCTAGTGCAACTCATGGTGAGTGAGAAGCACATGGATAATATGATCATGAAGGACCAGAGAAAAGGTTCTAAGGAATGTCACAGAGGTAAGATGACTGATAGGGAAAGAGAAATTGCAGTAATGAAAGTACAATTGGAGGTACTGAAGGAATGGTTGCAAGAGGAGGAACACTAAAGAGGATAATGGATCTTTCCACTGAAGGGAAAGAGAGTGATTTGGAAACCATTACAGTTGAATTTAAGGCAAAAGGAGATTTACTTATTGAAGTAAGAACTTCTTGAGTCAAAAATGGAATTTGAATATTCCACATGTAGATCTGTTCAAAGGGAAGTACTTGAGAAAGCAACGAAGACTGAAAAGTCTTGTGGTTTAAAAAATAATTAGTTGTGTATGTTTGTAGGTACATCACGAGGAGATGAACATGCTTTAAAGTTTGTTGAGGAGAGAGAATTGAATCTGAAATCTGTTCAGATCAATGCTGAGATAGCAAGATCTCAGGAAGACATGAAGACATAGGGGTCTCATGAGAATATTAAGCAAAGTATTGGAGCAGAGAAAGAAATACCATTTGATGATTGGTCAAGGAAAAGTGAAGGCATGGAAAATTGTGTGAAGCTTCCAAGTTCTACTCCAAATGAAATTGTTGAATTGTATAAGAAATTAGATCTCTGGAGAAGAGAATTGGAA
The DNA here is from genome assembly GCA_034641835.2 of Pinus albicaulis. Taxonomy (NCBI): domain Eukaryota; kingdom Viridiplantae; phylum Streptophyta; class Pinopsida; order Pinales; family Pinaceae; genus Pinus; species Pinus albicaulis. Next base: position 858,232,748 of record CM076571.1, read on the forward strand.
AAGTAGAGGACTACACACAGGATAATTTGTTGAAGAAGCAAGACAAGAAAGTTTCCATGAATGGAAATCAGAGAACAAAGGATAAGAGAATGATTCAGCAAAATTAAGAAGTTCATTTTGGTGAATCACAACAGAGAGACATTCATGAAGTAGATGAAGGGAAAAAGCAGAGACTAGCTGACAGTCTGATGATGGAGGATGCAAATCAACATATTGATGTGCTGACAAGGGACTTGGAAAGAAACTTAGAACAACATATTGATGTGTTGTCAGAGAAGGAAGAAACATTGAAAATTTGTAATTTTGATGCTGTTAATTCATATGTTAATTATGCAGGCAAAGAAGGACAACAAATGAAAATTGTCAGAGAATTGAATGAAAGAGAAATTATGTTAGCTGAGAACATAGTGGAGGATAATCATTCTAACATGGTGATTAGCACAATGAAAGATGGGAAGAAAGACAATGAATATTTTATAATTCTTGAAAGAGACTTAGAACTGCAGAAGGAAGAATTGGTGACTGGATCATCAATTGAGACCATTGTTTCTTTTGATTTTAATATTGACAGTTTGCATATGTTCACAAGTATTGCAGAAGACAATCCATCTCTTGGAGTTGTCTTGAAAGAAGATGAATTGTTGCAGAAAAAAGGTGAGACAGTCATGTCTCATATGCAGAAACTTTTTACTATTGGTGACAAGGAAGAATTGGCTTGTCGGATGGGCCAAGAGAAGACTGGAGGACAGACTTTTGGAACTGACACGGTGATGGAAAATCAGAATTCTATTATGCTGAAGGATGAAGGTACAGAGTTCGAAGAACTTGATTTGACTACCAGAATCAATCAAAGAAGTGAAGGACAATTACTAAAGATTGTAAAGGAAGAAGAGGGATATGATGAAACTGAATTGCAGCATACTAATTATGTGAAACAAGTACAAATGAAATGGCTGAAATTTTTGCTGGAAACAATTATACAAGAGGAAGGAATTGCAGACACTAGAGTAGAATTGCCTGAAGTTGGGAAAGGAGCAGATACTAGTTTGTCAAATTTATTTATGCTTACTAGTATACAAAGAGAAATAAATGAGTATGTTACTATATGTAGACAATTAAATGATAATTTATTTTTTCAAAGTAAATTTGCAGGTGATGTGCAAAATAAAATTGTTGCAGAGGGAGATATCTTAAGAGATATTAAGGAAGTTTGGGAGGTAGCAACAATCGGGGAAGTGACATCTGCAGGAGTAACAAAAATGTTAGCAACATTGGCAGTGGTAGCAACAATCGAGGAGATAATAGCAGCAGTATTGGCAACAACATAAATTGGAGGCAGCAGCAGTGGGAAAAGTAATTTCCAGACAAACGAAAGGCTGGATATAGAAATTGAAAGCATCAGAACATTGATGATGAAGGTGTCTCAGAAGCAGCAGACAGTAGCAAGAAAGCAGAGGAATTTTTTCAAAGGAAAGGCCATAATAGAATGTGAAAGTATAGCTGGTGGTAAGTTGCAGAACAAGATATGGAAACCTGGAAAAGTGAAATTAAGAAATAATGCAGCTTATGGACAACAGCAAAACAGAGTATGGGATCTTGGAGGTAGAGATTAAAATCACATGATCAGGAGATCATGATTAATTTTTACCTTGGGAGTCTGATGCAGGGGCATTAGGCTAAGAGAAAAATCCATGTATTTTATTAAACTTAGGGGTTTTTAATTTTTTAAAGGAGCTGGATTTTTATGAGTGATTTGTGTGGGTTTTAATGATTTTAATTAAATATTGTGAGGACATTGTAAATGTTCTCGAATGTTTGAGAACATGAGAGAATTTGATTAAGTTGAGAGTACATAGGGATTGAAAGATTTTGTAAATTATAAATTAGAGATTGGTTTCATTAATTATGGGTGAAAGAGGATCCTTAAGGATTCAATAGTGATTTTAGGATTCTTGTTGAGACAATACAGGAACTGAAAACTAAAATAGATTCAGGACCTTTTTGTATAAAATGCAAGCCTCAAAGGCATTAAAAATAGATCAGAAAGTAGAGATTGATTAGAGTAGAAGCAAGGGTTTTTCTTGTAAGCCTTCAGGCAGATTGTAATGTGGCCACTAGTTGAAAATCAAGCTAAGGAGGAAGATTTTTTATGTAAGTACTGTGTGTATTAATACAGGATTTAATTTTCTAAGTTTATGTTTCATTCCTGAGTTACGTGGTGTGTGAATGAAATTGGTTATAATATTGATTGATTTGCGAGTCTGCACATTTAATTGTGATTGTGAATTTAGTTAAATTGATCACGAAATGGATCGATTCCATCAAAGCATGGAATTGACTGTCTAGTTTAGACATAAATGGGTTGTAGGCATTTAGCAATCAGATTGAATTCTTATGAAGGATGCGATGGTGAGAATTTCTCTGTATAAGGCATGGAGTGTAAATTGAAATTATGTAATCACTTCTTGAAGGAGGGGTTGATTATTTTTAAATTTCCGAGTTATTATATTGTGGAGGAAGTTGAATTATTAGTCTCTATGTGAAGAGGTTTTAACCTTCTCAGAATTCCATTTGATTTTAATATAACTCTGTGTAATAATTTCTGAACGGAAATCAAGAGGGGATTCGATTGTAGTAATCATCAGTTTTTATGTTAAAACTGCCATACAGGAAATTGATGAAGTTTTGATCCTTTTGATAAAGGACGCAAGTGATTTTAACCTCTGATATTGAATATGTTTAAATCTGCAATTAAAATTTGTTTAATTGAAATTGATATTGGTAAGGTCAATCCATAGCGCTAAAGGGAGAAGGTGAGGTTTAAAAATATTGAATTGTTAGTTGATCCATGCCATTTAGCTGCACATGGAGAAAGAGGGTTCGAATGAACTTAAGTTAGATTCGAACGCAGCGTGAATGTTGTGGGTTTAAGTTCCTTTTGCAGAGATTTACAATTGAGTGGTTTTGTGAAGGATTACCACCAGTATCGCGTGTTATTTGGGTCGAAGAGCAGTTTCAGAATTTGGAGTGCAATGCAATGAAATATTAACACGTCATCTTTCAAATACTGCCTATTTCGCATTGTGTTCGTCTGATAAAACCTAAGCTGTAAGGTACTGAGATCATGGTTTGATCATGAAGGCAAAGATCCAAGTGCATTCATAATCAAATCTGCGGAGATTTTAACGCAAAGGCAAGAAACCCTGTGGGCCTGAGTGTTATTTGAAGTTCAGGATTTTACATTGTTTGTAAGGGTTCAATTATATGGTCAAAGGTGGGCCGAGAAGGTCGTTTTTTATATGTGTGGTGCTTTGAGTTCTAAACAGAAGTCAAAATTTTAAATTGAAATGTCCATGTGGTTCAACGCATATGAAGTGTTGACATGTTGTGGCCAATTCTTAATACTTTGAATTTCAATAAAATTTGAGGGCTAATTTCAAAGTGAGTTGGTAATTATAAGAGTTGAAACTTGCACTGGGTTATGTAAGTGAAAATATTGATTCGCATTTGCATAAGGTTAAAACCCAAAGTTTACATTTGGGTTTATTTGAAATCTGAATTTTTGATTTAAAAATCATAAAATGGGGTATTTCAATGGTTTTATAACCATTATTTAAATAATAAAGCTTCCGCATGAAAGGATATGAAGTCTGGGTTGACATGTGTGGTTTTATAACCATAAGAATCTATATTTTAATATCTCAAATCTGAGATTTAAAATAAGAAGCTTCCATATAGTGTTAAAGATTAGCCCAGATAATGAACCATTTTGGTTTTTAAATGGAAATGCATTTTTTCATATGCATCTGATAGTGTGATTGTGGGTTAGCGAGGTTTGCCCGCCATCACTATTTGAGATTCCCATCTCTTGCAACCTCTTCAAACCACAAGCACTTTCCAAATAAAGAAAAACAAACAATGTTGAGAACTCAACCTTTAAATTGGAACCAGGAGCCAGAGTATATCCGATATGAATGAATTGAAATGAATTTAATATAAAACGCAATGAAAAGAAATAATAATCAACATAGAAGGAGAAACATACTTTTTTAATGAGATCACCTGGAGATTCTATCATAATTTGAGTGTGATTTCCTTCAAAATTCCTGCAAGATATGTTTCCGGTCAGGTGTATGAAAAAAATGAGACATTATAGCTAAGTAACATAATCTTGCAAGAAAAATGAATTGCTTGACCCAGAAAACTTTATTATGAATACCATTTTCGTGCAATCCCCAGATGTGGGTAAAAGTGCATTATATAAGAAAGAAAAAAAATTTCATGAACTTCCCATGAAAGTGAGTGCATCGATCTATTTTAAGTATGTTGTTCCATGTTGGGCTCTCTACTGTAGAGTTGTGGGATAGTTGTGTCATGTGACTAAACTATAATCAATAAATACTCTTGCACTTACCCTAATATTTGAGGAGTAGTGCATTTTTATGTGCAATAGTATGATCTGCGATCTCCTAATTGTGAACTACATATAACATAACTAATTGGATGTTAACCAACTTTTTCCATAGGTATAACATACCCAATTTTCACCCTCTAAGGGTTGTGTTTCCCATGATCACATACATCTTCTGATGACTGCGATAATCAGGCCACTTGCAATGCTTCTTCTAGAGTTTAAAGGAAACACCTCCGTGAAGAAAAAATAAATAAACAAAACAAGAAAAAATGTTCTAAAAATTTAGTTAGACAACAACTAACAACCCTCTTGAGGTGGAAAATTCAAAACCAATTGAAAGAAGCGAGACAACCCAAGGTATTGGAAAGATAAATCAGGACAATTGTACAACTTTTTCAAGGATGCAACAAGAATTTTTTCTATACATAATAAGAAAATATTTGCAAACGAGAAGATACCAAAGTGGGCATGCACAAGAAGAAGAACCAAAGAAATCAAATTCAATAAAGGAAGCACAACCACCACTCCAAACTGGCTTCTCTAAAACACATACAACTGCAATAAATCCCACTGAAGCTTACAAATTTATCAAACCCTAAATTACTAACAAATTCAACAAGTAAACATGCTACAATTTTTTGAGTCACCCCCAAATCAATTAGTAATTATCACATGAATGTAAATTTGTTTGCAATTTTATTTAAAAGGTTGAAATTCTCTCAAGAGCGTATAGAATATTTCGAAGAGTAAAAAAATGGAAATTTTGCCTACATCCACAAGATATCATCACACCTAGATAGGTGAAAACATACAAGTCTAAATCTTATACCTCTAAGTCTCAATGACACTTCAACATGTCAATAACATACTCGCAACAATGCTTACTGAGTTTTTTCTATTGGCGAAAGAGATGTAAATCCATCCATCCAAAAATAAACATCTCAATCAATCCAACACCATAAATTGTGCTAAATAGTTCATAACGTTATTTCAAATATTACAATATGGTATTATATTAGCTCACATATTCCTTGAATATTTGAAAGCCAAACTGCCTTAGCACAGTAGACCAGAAATATTTGTACTCTAAAAGATAAAAAAAGACAACAAACTAAAATAGCAACTTTAACTCTAATCTAGAAACTTCATTATTAGCAACATGATATCTAATGAAGACGATGCATGGAAAAAAAGGCTTCATATATTTTCTATCACATGTCAAACCAAGTGAAAAAACACATGCATAGTACACATCAGAAATAGGGTTCATAGATCAACTTGTATTCTATCGTTTCAAACCCTTCTTGTCTCCTTCAAGGGGGTTCCTTGAGGTCTTCAAAAAGAATTCCTTTTGCTAACCAAATGGATTTTTTCTTTCACACATGTATGGAAATGTACTTTCAAAATCGTATTGTAATAGATTCATAAGATGATATTATTGGTATTAACTACACCTTATTTGGAGACATCATTTTTATTATAGGGGTTGGTACCTTTCTATTGGATGTGGTTGGTGATGTGAAGACTACTCAACTTCTAGTAAAGATTCATAGTAATATAGTAACTCTAACAATATTATGGATACTTTTTTACAAAGGGAGACCCCTATAAGCTTAACTCATTGGATTATTTGTTTGTTCATGCTAATTATTGTTCTCAAGTTTCCTTCTCCAAGGGGTTGAGACTATTTGCTTCATTTATTTTACATGTGCCGGTGAAAGAAGAAGAATGGATATTGTCTCGACATATTTTCCATTGCTCTAAGTTACAAATAAAAAGAGTCAAATTATATATCCAATAGACTAATATCCTCTTGATACACCTTTACTGAGTTATGCATAGCTCTCACCTATCACTATATCTTAATGAAATGACATATAATAGCTCCAAGACAACATTATAAATGGATTAGTTGTGAATTTGTTGTTAAATAATCACCTCCAAATGTTCAATTATTATGAATTTTGGGGGAGGGGGATATTTTGGTGTATTGAATGGGGAAAGGGGACATAAGGGTAGCATGGATGGTTAGAAGTGAGAGATTTGAGCATGGTTTACTGAGAACTATAATCCTAACATTAGATAATGAGAAGGAGCCTTAGGGCCTTATGGCATAGGGGCTAGGGGACCTATAGGTAAGGATGTTGGAAATACTGAGGGGGGGGTGAATCAGTATTCCTTTCAATTAGAGAATTAGTTAATCTTCAATTATTATCATTGTTTGTACAATGATAGCAGCAAACAAGAGGAACATAAATGCACACAGTTTTTAAGGTAGAAACCCACACCAGGACAAAAACCACCTAATGCTTTTCTAATAATTCTTTAATATTCAACTCCAATTGAAAATAAAGCTTCATCTTCCTAGAATCTAGAAAAGCATTCTTCTCCAGGTCCCACTGGATGGATGCCCCAATGCCCGAGATTCTTTAGTATTCAACTGAACAGATGCACCAACACCCAATGAGCTACAACTCACCCTAGCACCACCCTGCCACCCTGTAGAAGAATAAAAGAAGAATGGACTCTCGTACCAGGGAAAATGGTCCACTTTACAATGATATAGAATGATGTAGAAGAAGAAGACACACTAGAACATAACCCAAACTATGACACAACCACCTAATGATGATCCTAGACCACCCGACACTGCCTCTTCAACTCTTAGTAGATAGACACTAGTACAATTTGTATAATAATGTATTTACAATGACTTAGTACAATGATACCTTTACAATGATTGTATGCAGTGCTACCCACTTGAACACTTCATGCGATGAACTTCTTGATGTTGTTATGTACCTTGGTTTATGCTCTTGTCATGCTAACCTCTATTGCACCTTGCTTTGTTTTTCTTCCCTAGAAAGTGTAGTCCTTTGTAGCCCTTGACAACACATGATCTAGCTTTTTATTTTCCTTCTAGGAGCTCGATATTGAATCTAGTGTATCTCTATTATTTCAGATCCCCAATATCTATTTTTTGGTACTGAATTATTCCTCTGCGTCATCTTTCCAATGCCATAGATCTGACCCAATTTGGATTCTTCAATATAGAGTTATACCCAATCTCTCACAATGCCCTAATTATGGATTTTTTCAGAAGAGAAAACTTGTACGGAATGCCACGTGTCACTGTTTCTTTATTTGGCTCTAAAATTGATAGAGACAAAACTACAGACTATGCAATATTTGCCACTTTTTACATAATTCTAATCCAATACTCAGAGAGAGAGTTATGTTGATTTTCCCAAGGTCACTTTTTTGAGATTAATTTCAGGAGCCTGCAAAAAAAAATGACTTCCACAGATCATATCTCCGAAAGTATTGTGCACCTTGATATGAAATTTTCACAGCTGTTGTCTCAAGATTTCAGCTTCGCCTCATAAAAATTTTGGCTTCTAAACCTTCATAGAAAAAAAAAATTAGATTAAAAATTCCATGATGACTTTTTTCAGATGGCGAAATCCCTTGCATAAGGAGGAAATGAGGATCACAATTTATATAAATGATTAGGTTGAGAGGGGCTTCAACAAGTGAACATGGGAGGGATTTTAGGAGCTTAAAAAATATTTATTATGACTTTTCAATGACCCATGCCACAACCCCATGGGTTTTAGCCCAATAATTGGGGGTACAAACTTCAAACATGAATATCTCTCAAACCGTGAAGAATTACATGGTGTGCCATATATCAACTAAAACATCTCAACAAGTAGAAACGATAAAAAGCCTTATTGACCTAGAATATATTAATTTGGTAGGTCAAAATTCCCATGCAATATTGGGTTAGCCCCTGGTGTTGCTTGGGTTGACATCAATAACAATAGCTGATCAACAATCTACCCCTTTGGCATTGCTGGCAACACAAGTACTCCCCCTGCAATCATGACACCTCTTCCTACAACATTTTCTCCCCCTTTGACATCAATAGCAAAGGGTAACTCCCCCTAAAACACAACCATCCTGCGGACCTGTACACACTTCCACTCCCCCTGACACACAACCATCTTGTGGACCTGTACACACTTCCACTCCCCCTTTATATTCTGAATAAGGAAAATCTAATGAGAACTTAGGAGAATCCCAAGCTTCTGGCAAAGATATTCCAATGCTTCATGAGTGCTCTCACGATCATCAACACTTCCTGCCCAATCTGCATCTATAAAGGAATGAATAATGAGATTTTTACCCTTCGGATACCGCAAGCCATATTCTATTGTTCCCTTTAGATATGAAGAATTCTTTTGATGGCAATGATATGTGATTCTTTTGGTGCTGCTTGGAATCTTGCTACTTGTCCAACTGCTTGCATAACATCTGGCTAGGAGGCTGTTACATATAGAAGACTACTAATCATAGATCTGTACAACCTTTGATCCACATCCTTAGATGAGTTGTTTATGATCAATTTGCATCCTGTTACCATTGGAGTAAGGATGGGTTTTCAATCTTCCATCTTCCATTTTAAATTTCTTGAGAATTTCCTTGATGTACTTGGCTTGACATATAAATATTCCTTTCTCTTTCTAAGATATTTGAAGCCCTAAGAAGTATATGAGCTCACAAAGTAAAGACATCTTGAAATCACTTTGCACCTTTGTAGCAAACTTCTTACTTAGTCGATCATCATTGCTACCAAATATTATATCATCCTCTTTAGCTATTATACATGCTTTAGTTGCTTCATCCATAACATATATGTCGTTTGGAGATCGACTTGTTGTAGCCACAATTTCATGATACATGTCTTTCCTGATTTCACATTTTGTGGATTTGAATAGTATTGTGTGTCCTTAATCACACATTTGTCCAACACTGAGCAGATTGTGATTCATGTTTTCAACCAATAGAACATTCTTGGCTAGAGCATCTTTGCTTCCAAGAGTGATGGTACCTGATCCTATAACATTTGAAGATCCATCATTTCCAAAGGAAATGATTCCATCCTTCTTCTCTTTTAGAGATACAAATTTATTTATCTCTCCATTCATATGCGTTGAGAAACTGTTATCAACATACCATACATATTTGTTGTTTTGAGCCTTGAAAGTGAGAGCACAATTCTCAGTCTTCTTATTCTTCCATGTTCATTCATTTTGTGGCTTCGAAGATTCTTCTAGAGGATTTTCAAGTCTAGAGTCTTTGGCTATGTGTCCAAAGTTTCGACATTTGTAACATTCAATATTATTTCTAAATGTTCAAATATATTGATGTTTCACTGAGCCCTGGGAGGTTCATATTTGAAATATCTCCTGGAATTGTATTCGTTCCTAGGGTACGTGCAAAATTCTACAACTTTATGACCAAATTTTCCACATGAATAATAGTAGCGATAAAAAATATGTTGGTACCTGGATGGAAATTTTCATCGAGGAATTATCATCCAAGGTTTTTCTTGTGAATCTTGTCCAATGAAGTCTACATGCATGTCAGATCTCATAGGTTCATTGTATTTTTTTGTAGAAGGTTCTGCTTCTTCTTCTTTGTAACCGATGCTAGTTTTGTCATTGTAAGATCATTGATTATTGATGAGTTCTTCCAATTCCCTTGAGACGTTGGCATAGTCTTGGATAGTTTTTCCTTTCTTCACTTCCTCACGCAGTGAGACTAGTTTGACTTCTAATTCTTCCCTTTCTTGGTTGCTTTCTTCCAAATTCTTTTGAAGTGACTCTTCAATGCATTTGTGTTCTTCAACTTCAATTTTGAGACCTTGAACTTGTTCTTCAACAGTATTGGAATGGATCTTCTCTGCCTTGAGATATTTTATAAGCTTGATTGCTTCTTTATAAAATTCTTCTATGGTCAATCCTTCTTCTTCGTTGTTTGATACCTCTTTTTTATTGTGCTTGGCCATAAAAAATACTCTCTCATTGGCTTCCTCTTCGTTGTCATTGTATTCATCGGATGATGAGCTATCTTCTTTAGAGAGAAATTTCCTTTTGGATCCTTGCTTATTGAATTTCTTAAAGCCTTTCTTTCCTTTTGAGTTGCCATCACTTCTGTTTGGACATTTTGCTGCGAAATGCCCAACCTCATCACAGCCAAAACATATCTTTGAAGTTTACCTTTGAATTTTCCCAGGTTACCAATCTTTTAGTTTTCTCATGAAGTAAGCATATTCTTCATCTAAAAGACCTTCTTTATCATCTCCCTTTTCTTCACACTTGTAGGTGCATGTCTTTTCAATTGAAGTTTGTTTATCCTTATTGGTTTTCTAAGATGCAACAAACACAGTTTCTATATGCGAAGTACCCTCTTCTTCATCAAGTCTCATCTCATATGTTATGAGAACTCCATGTAATTCCTCTTTGCTGAGTTTGTCCATATTTGCACTGTATTCTAAAACCGATACCTTTGGGTTGAATCTTCTTGGTAACATTCTAAGAATCTTTCATATAATAGTCTTCTCATTAACTGGCTCTCCTAATCCTTCCAAAGTATTGGTTATTTCATCAACGTATTGGAAGTATGTAGCAATGTCATAATCTTCTTTCATTCTGAGTTGCTCAAATTTTTCTCTATAGATTTGAAGCTTTGCTTCTTTGACATTTGAATCATCTGCATATATATTCTCAAGCTTGTCCCATACATTTTTGGCGGTTTTACAACCCAACACCTTATGATAAGTAGATTCAATAATTCCACTGATAATAATATTCTTTTATTTTGCGTCATTCACCAAATTCTTCTTAACTTTTTCATCTGTGGTTTATGTAAATCCATTTTGAAGAGTGTCCCATACTTCGTAACCTTACACCAAGAGATATACCTCCATTCTTCCTTTCCACAGTGCATATTTATTTTCATTGAAAAAAGGTACATCATTCTTGGTATGCTCCATGACCTCCTTCCAGCTATTAAACTGCTATTGAAGGAACCAAGCTCTGAAACCAATTGTTGGAAATACTGAGATGGGGGGTGAATCAGTATTCCTTTCAATTAGAACATTAGTTAATCTTCAATTATTATCAGTGTTTGTACAATGATAGAAGTAAACAAGAGGAAAACAAATGCACACATTTTTTAAGGTGGAAACCCACTCCGGAATAAAAACCACCTAATGCTTTTCTAATAATTCTTTACTGTTCAACTCCAATTGAAAATAAAGCTCCAACTTCCTAGAATCTAGGAAAGCATTCTTCTCCAGCTCTCACTGGATGGATGCTCCAACGTCTGAGATTCTTGAGTAGTCAAATGAACGGATGCACCAACACCCAATGTGCTACAACTCACCCTAGCACCACCCTGTAGAAGAATAAAAGAAGAATGGACTCTCGTACCAGGGAAAATGGTCCACTTTGCAATGATATAGAATGATGTAGAAGAATAAGACACACTAGAACATAACCCCAACTATGACACAACCACCTAATGATGTTCCTAGACCACCCGACACTGCCTCTTCAACTCTTGGTAGATAGACACTAGTACAATTTGTACAATAATGTATTTACAATGACTTAGTACAATGACACCTTTGCAATGATTGTATGCAGTGTTTCCCACTTGAAGACTTCATGTAATGAACTTCTTGTTGTTATTATGTACCTTGGTTGCTGCTCTTTTCATGCTACCCTCTGCTACACCTTGCTTTGTTTCGCTTCCCTAGAAAGTCTGGTCCTTTGCAGCCCTTGACAACACATGATCTAGCTTTTTTTTGCCTTCTAGGAGCTCGATATTGAATCTGGTGTATCTTTGTCATTTCAGATCCCCAATATCTGATTTTTGGTATTGTAATAGTCCTATGAGTTTTCTTTCCAATGCAATAGGTCTGACCCAATTTGGATTCTTCAAGGTAGAGTTATATCCAATCTCTCACAATTCCCTATTTATGGACTATTTCAAAAGAGAAATCTTGTATGGAATGCCACGTGTCACTATTTCTTTATTTGGCTCTGAAATTGATAAAGAGATAGCTACAGAATATTCTCTATCCGCCACTTTTTACATAATTCCAATTAGATACTCAGAGAGAGAGTTATGACAACTTTCCCAAGGTCACTTCTTTGAGATGAATTTCAGGAGCCTACAAAAACACTAACTTCCACAGATCATATCTCTGAAAATATTCCGCACCTTGATCTGAAATTTTCAAAACCACTTCCTTAGGATTTAAGCTTTGCCTCACGAAAATTTCAGCTTCTGAACCTTCATAGAAAAAAAATTAGAGTGAAAATTCCACAATGACCAGTTTCAGATGGCGAAATCCCTTGCATAAGGAGGAAATGAGGATCACAATTTATATAAATGATTAGGTTGAGAGGGGCTTCAACAAGTGAACATGGGAGGGATTTTAGAAGCTTAAAAAAATATTAATTATGACTTTTCAATGACCCATGCCACAACCCCATGGGGTTTTAGCCCACTAACTGGGGGTACAAACTTCAAACATGAATATCTCTCAAACCATGAAGAATTACATGGTGTGCCATATATCAACGGAAACATATCAACAAGTAGAAATGATAAAAAGCATTGTTGACCTAGAATATATTAATTTTGTAGGTCAAAATTCCCATGCAATATTTGGTTAGCCCCTGGTGCTGCTTGGGTTGACATCAATGACAACCGCTGATCAACAAAGGCAATGAGAGAAATTGATAGGGGAACCCCCAATAATTGTGACAAGGGGATTAGGGGCCACATTATCACAACCCATACACACTTAACCCATAACCACTAAAGTCCCTATCCATTTAACCCAAAATCTACAATCCCTTAACCCCTACACTCATAACTCATAATAAATTAACCCCTTGATCCCTTAAACCCAAATCCTCTAACCCCTTAATTCCTAACCCCTAAATTAGCATCATTAAACCCCATAAACCCTAATCCAATATCCTCTTTAACCTTCAACATTAACCCATAACCCCTAGCCCCTAACCCCTTAACCTGTTGAAACCAAAATACCGTAAATCTTAGGCACTTAACCCCTAAATCCGCTAAGATGTAAGCCCTTGATGGTTAATCGTTAACCCTAAATCCCTTAACCCCTAAGCCATTAACTTCTAAAACGTAAACCCCCTATACCTAGACCCACTAACCCCTAAACCCCATAATCTCTAACCCTTTACCCTTTACCCTTAACCGCTTGCTCCTAAACCCTTTAACCCATTATCCTTTCTCCCAAACCATAGGTGCTCCAACACTAGTATTCTTGGGCATATTATGCTTTTTCCTACTAACCGCTCCAAATACAACCTCTAAGAACTAGTCAAAGGAAAAGAGCTACAAGGTCCCCAAATCCAATCTATATTTTATGGACAATCACATTTCCCCCAAATATCCTCCATGTATTTGCCTTGGTGTATTGGAATTTGAAAAATACATAGGATTCCACAAGTAATCCTAATCATAAGACTCAACTTTCCTAATGACTAACAGGCCTTAAAAATAAAACAACATCTTAAATTATACCTAAAATTACTAAAATTTCCTATCATAAATATGAAATTATAAATTCTACAAAATTATAGGGCAACAAGGACACCAACTTCCTCTTCTATAAATCTCTAAGACCTTATGGAGGACAAATACAAATTTTGAAATAAATTGTTGAAATTATGCTCTTGCATCAATAGCTACGAATGTATCCTTAGAGGCCACCCCCTTTAACAATAGTAATACCAATTTCCTTTACCTAGAAGGAACTCCTTACATAATTCTCTCTTAGATCCTACCAAGCATGAAATTTTTTAGTAAAATGGATGTTCACCCTACAAGATTCTATCCTCATAGCCTAAGATAAGGCATCCCTCTATGTCACCCACAACTATTTCATTAATGGGACACTATTAAAGATCAACAAAGTTTGAAGGGATCATTCTTTGTGTTGAGTTTCATGGAGAGTATAGAAGAGTTTTTTGATCAAGTTTTGTAATTTTTCATCATACTCGTGAGAACTTTCTCCAACCATTATTTTTTTGTTGTTCAATGTTTAGCCTCTATAAATTAGATATAAAAATCACCTTTAATTCATCTAAGGCCTTAGCTACACCCTAGGGATAAATCTATATGAAATTCATGCACCATTAGAGAATATTCCCCCACAATGTTGTTAGGAACTTTATCAAATTAGAAACTAGCACTACAATGCTTTTCACCCTCCAAATGAATCCACATAAGAATCGATGCAGTTTTTCATCACCATCACCCTTCATAAAGTTCTTGGAACTACTATAACCATATCTTTGGTTGGGTTGTCCACCAAGATAAAACCTTATGGACATGTTTGAATAATTAGGCCTACTCCCTCACTTGAACTAAAATTCAAACATAACATATGCCACTTCTAATTTTATTCCCACCTTAATTTTGTTTTCACTACTACTATATCCCAAACTACTAAGAGAAAGTGCTTTCAAGTCAAAAGTAGAATAAAACTTTTGGATTACCTCTAGGCTTTTAAAATTCATAGGGTGTTTGGTTTGGATTGGATTCACTTTTCTTAGGATAAATCATGTATACTACTTGATCTTCCTCTAGCTCAAACAATTAGAACACATTATTAGGTGTTTCTTCCTCTTCTTTCTATGTGATGATATCTCTCTCCATAGGCTAATCGATACCTTACAAACCAAGGCTTCCTTTTAGACAATTGTGGTCCATCTAAATGAACATGCTCACCTCCTTGTGCCATCACTTCTTTTTTCTCTTCCAAATTTCTAGACATATTCTCCCCACCTCATTCTTCTCTCCAAGCTCATGTTCCAATTATTAAATCCCCTTATTTGAAAAAATGTTTGGTATCCTCTTGACACCTTTGAAACCTTTTGAACTCTTTTACATGCACCTCTATGTTTCCATCCTCACTAATACCCATTTTCATTACCAATGTATTGTGATGAATCCCCTTCATTCTATTCATACACCACTTCTTAATTATTTCATTTTGATTAAAATCCTATTTTTACCTCTTTAATACAGGTGCTTTCTCCATGACACTTTATTCCCTTAGTTACTCAATATCAGTCAATCCATTCTAGGTCACCTCCAAGCATTGGTTCTTACACTTCCATGGTTGGATAACTAAAAAACAAATAAGTTGCATTTATGGGTTACACAGAAACTCCCCACAACTACTGTGTGTACTTTCCATCCCTCATCACGATAGTTGTGTGAAGGGATGTAAATGTTAATGATAAGAATGCAATGTGGTGCTATCTTGAGAGGGGTCATTAGATACCACTAGAAGAGGATATCTTAGCTCCAAAGGAGGAGCCTCTTGAAGTTGTGGAGCAACAAAAATATTGAGGAGCAGAGAGTGGATACATTCACTCAAGAAAAAACATCCAGAGAAGGTAGAAAAAGAACTAGGGAAGCTTATATACTTGTGCGGGATGCAAGGGAGAATGTGGGAGCTCCTTCAAATTTTTGCATGAAAATGAGGTCACCTAAGAGGTACACTGGCTACATGGATCTTATGGCTAAGCTTATAAAGACTAACCCATCTTAGGTGAAGGAGTTGATGCTACCATTTATCGCTAGATAGTGGGTTCACTCATGTTTCTTGTGAACATATGACCAGATATCCATTCATCTCTATTCATAAAATTAATGCAAGCAGACATTGGAATTTTTAGCAGATTGCTTTCCCTGAGAAAAATATTGTGTGCATGTGTGTTATTTCTTATTGCATGTCCGAAATTTTTGTTCTAAATTGTGAAGTAACTTTCGCAGAGTGGCATATTAGGTTTGTGTTGTGATTTTTCTTAAAAATTCATGAGCAGTTGCAAATCTACACCATAATTTCTACAAGGATGGTGGAGGAAAATTACAGAATATCCGTTAACAAACAATATGCCCACTTCAAAATATCTACGACAACTTTTTCAAGAATAAAACACTAAGGATAAAATATTGGATTATGGAAGCATTAGTCACAAAATTCACAATGGTAGTAATTTTGGCTGGAGATGTGGAGGTAGATGGATTAAATGTAGCCTTAGTTGGTGAAATTGTTGATGTTGTTGGGTGCAGTATGTCGAAGCACAATTATCTGAGCTAGATTCAATTTTTATGTTGCTTCTGCATGATCTCAAGTATCTCTACTAGTTTTTTGTTTCAAGGTACACTAATAACAATTTGTTTTCCACTCTAGCTATTAGTTTGATCTGTGGTCTATTTGGGACGCACTGGCTGGTTTTTTATATTGTCTTTATTATAAACCTTTGCTCCTTCTCTGGTTTGGGATTGGTCAATCGGGGGATTTCTGAGGATCTTAGATACTACTTGTTGTTCTTATTTGTGGTCTATTTGAGATGCACTAGCTTGTTGTTTTATGTGATATCTCTTTTGAACCTTTGCTCCTATGGATCTTCATGCTCCTATTTGGTTTGGGATTGGTTGATCTGGGGATTTCCATTAATATTTTGCGCTATCATTGAAGATATTTTCTGACTGTGTGATTGATTAGATTTTATGAAGGAAATTGGTCGATGATGATTGGCCAATCTATTTTATTTGAAGGGGTTTCCTAGTGGGTTGAGTTGGTGACAACCTACATTGAGTGGTGTCAATAATTGATAAGTGACATTAATTTACCTTGTCTAAATATGTTATTGAGGTTTTTTCAAACACTACTACATAAGGTAATTTTTAGGAATGCTCTCAAATTTGGTCCACATATAAGAGAGATTGCAGAGTGTCGGTGGTGTCTGTTGTATAACTGGCCTTTACCTATATCGGTAGGATTTCACTTGATACTGAAGGAAAGTGGGGTGGTGATGTGCCATTACTCGATGTGTTGGTGCAAGCGACTATTGAGGCGGACAGTCGTGGCTTCCTTAAGTCGAGAGTCTATCCCTTTGGGACATATTCTATAAATGCAATTGTACACATGAATTTGAATGTTTTTGTATCCCCACTGGTTATTGAACCCAATGTCACAATCAACTGAAATTGTTTTTCCATCATTTTTGAAAAAAGAAGGAAGCTAATTAAGATTGATTTGGATTATCAGAAACTCATTTTTGATTCCGATGTTTTTTAGGACTGGGTGGTAGGATTACAACAACGAGATTTGGTGGGTAATTGGTTTTATCTACAAATGGTTGGCTCTTAGATGGCGTCGTCGGTTAAATACCATTCGTACCCTTTTCTTAAGTACCCTCCTCTTTATATTTTATACAATCAATGGTTATGATTCCAGTTTATTAATGATGGAAATGTTGTGAAGATTTTGGGATCATATTGGGTTCATGGTTTTGTTTTCCTCTCTTTAAATCACTTACATATGGGATTTGATCCATAACTGGAATTACCACGAAAGAAATTGGTTTGAAGCTAAACTCCCTGGTTTACTGCTCGTATTCTAGTAATGTGTGGTAGGGTCATAAGTTTTATTGTAAAATGTGCTTCCTTATCCTTTAATTTTAAATTTTGAGTAGTTGATCATATGACTATTGTTGTTTTCATAACCCCTAGATCGTTGTTTGACATCTTTAAGTTTCTTACATGAAGGGTTCATTCAAATTCTGAAATAGTGTCAAGTTAATGGGATTCATGATCACACATGTTCATAAAAAATCCTGAAAAAGTGCCAATTTAATAGGATTCATGGTCACACATGTTTTTGTCATCCTACAATTTTATCCCTCATTATTATTTACCCTATGCTTATCCATTTCACCTCCTATTTCCCTATTTCCCCATTTCCCCATTTACCTTCCATTCATACCCCTTCATATAAATTTACATCCTACACCCTTCCCATATACCATTAAACTATCATCATATTAAATTCAATTTATTTCCCCCTTTCATTCTAAGCCATTCCCTATATTAACATTACCATTTCCCATACTCATATCATATAACCCTCATGCATAATACCCCATTCTCATATATAAAACTCCCACACCAAAGGGATATCATACCCCTTATGCTTAATCATTACCTATGATGTGATTCACATGCCAAGTTAGGTGGAGTGCTCCAAAACATAAGGTCAAAGCATCACAATGCCAATTAGATTTGCTCACTTCACAACGTTGTGCATACTCTATTGTTTACACCCTTTTGAAATGAAAGTATGGAAAGTTTGTCTTAAACATAAGTATGGAAATTTGAAACTCAATAGGTCTCTCATTAATAAAGCCGAAAATCACTGTTCTGGGTATGGTAAAAATACAGAAAGAGAGTTTTTGGACTCTCTTAAAGATCTTATCATAGTAATGGATAGATGAATTTACCCTGCTATTTTCTTACTATATTTTCTTTCTACAAACTAGTTGTCTAGGACTTGGATATTAATGATTCAATTTCTATTTCACTTTTCGCAACCTAAATTGTGGCATATGATCACTTCATAATAAATCCATGCCTATTTGACATATCGAGATGAGAAATTTACTCATTGCCTCTCAATCAACTAGTTAAGTTATGTATTATTGTAATTGTAAATGGATCTTCCAACTAGCACAAGCTTTACTTGTAATTTATTAAATCCTTTGGAATTTTCTTAGGTTTCACCTGGTTTTTTCTCATTGGGGAGCATCTCCAATATTTGAAAACTAATAGCCTCTTGACATATTTAGTGATATATGCATAGCTGTCACCTATTAGTGTAGCTCAATGAAATGACATATAGTAGCTCTAGCAGGAAAAAAGTCCAATTTTATACCCAAGACACCAATATAAATGGTGTAGTTGTGAAGGCAACGATCTCCATTGTGGATTTCCATTTTTGCAGCAACATAAAAGAAGAATCTTGGTATTATAGGAAGAGATAAAATATATTTTCCAAAAACACAATATCATCACTCTCCTAGTGCCATTAATTTTTTTTAACTCATTAGAATGAAGGTAATGTATAAGGATTCATTAGAATCATTAAAATTTTCTCTCTTTCCAATAAAAAAATAGGTTCATTCTGGAATTAATATATAAAATAAGGTTCATTAATAAGGTTACCTAGAAGGAACTCCTTACATAAATCTCTCTTAGATCCTACCACGCATGACAATTTTTAGTAAAATGGATGTTCACCTTGGAAGATTATATCCTCATGGCCTAGGATAAGGCATCCCTCTATGTCACCCACAACTATTGCATTAATGGTACATTATTAAAGAGAAACAAACTTATGGATCATTCTTTGTGTTGAGTTTCATGGATAGTATAGGAGATTTAATTGATTAAGTTTTGTAATTTTTCATCATACTGCTAAGAACTTTCTCCAACCATTTTCTTAATCTCCTTCAGCTTAGTGACTTTATTTTGTTCAATGTTTAGCCTCTAGAACTTAGTTATAAATACCGCCTTTAACTTGTACAAGGAGTTAGCTACACCCTAGGGATAAATCTATATGAACTTCATGCAACATTAGAAAATATTCCCCCACAATGTGGTTAGGAACTTTATCATCTTAGACACTATCACTGCAATCCTTTCCACCCTCCAGATGAATCAAAATAATAACCAATGTGGTTTTCCATCACCATTACCCTTTATAAAGTTCCTGGAACTACTATAACCATATTTTTTATTGGATTGTTCACCAAAAATTTTAGGTCAAACATATCATAATAAATGTTACATATGGAATATTGCACTCATAAAAATAATTTTTGTGACTTAAGTGCCAATCTCCAAATAAATTGAAGTTTCCTTTATGAAATAATTCTAAGCTTCCAAATTCATCCTTGAAAATAAATTATCAACCTGTCCTCAAAGAGGCTAGAGGTCATCCTTTTCATTAGAAAAACCTACAGCAAACTTTAAAAAAATATAAATCTTTAGAGTTAGGCTATGAAACAACCCTTTCCACAGGGTTAATTAGTTAACTGTATTCTCCACTCTTTAGAGTTAGGCTATGAAATAACCCTTTCCACAGGGTTAATTGGTTAATTGTATTCTCCTTGCAGTACACTGAAAGTTTTTCAAATCTTTCCTAGATAAAGGAAGTCGTCCACATTGCATACATTCTCATCTGATTGCCTAGAGAAAGGAAGTTGTCCACATCACATAAATTTTTCACCAAATTGTTAATCCTGCATGTCGAAACAACCCATCGCATACAACTTTCACCAAGTCATTAATCATGCATGTCGGCACAGTAGTGGTCAACCTAGGATTAAAGGGTTTTCCATGGACAACTATGGAGCGCAATTTCTTTCATGGAGAGAGGGAAACATCATTTGGCGCCAAATTTTCAGCCTAGGAATTAAAGGGTTTGCCCATGCAATTGCTTCCAATGTGTTGTTTGGAGTTAGGGTTTATATAACTGGGTTAGAATTTGAGCAAGCATAGGTCCAACTATTGTTTTGGGGTCCAAGAAGAGCAGGAGTTTGGAGACATTGAAAAGTAAGAAATATAAACCTTCTAGCTACTAATTTCATTCTAAATATGTTTCTTCCTCATGCTTCACAAGTTAGAGAGTCATTCTATATTTTTTTGGAAGCCCTTATCTAGATAAAGGTATTTAAGCTTATTTTTTGTTTTCTTTCTTTGCTCCTAAAACGTTTATATATGTTTATCTATATATTTTCTAGTACTAAATATCATTTTGGGGGGTTTCAATAATAATGTTCAATCTCTTGCTATGGGGATTCATAATTTCTTTTTCAATTTTATGAAGAAACTAGTAAGGATCCCCAACTAGGCTTATTAGGCTAGAGAGAAATCAATTTGAGAATGTTAGTCAAATTGATATTCATTTTTCTTGAAATCATTTAGAGAATCTATATTTCTGACAAAAACTAATTATAAAAATATATTTTGAGATATGGTGTGGTTTAGGGAACAAGATAGCTTATTCATACTTCAAAGCTTTTACTTTGATGGATATTCAATTTTCTATTTAGTTTCTTGGTATCTTCCTTTACTTCAATTTTACCACATTTTTTCTTTTCTAAACAATCAATGTGTCTAAAGTGTATTATACTTTTTCTATGGGAATATGACATTGAAATTGAAGTTTGAAACTCAGCCACTGAAACAAATTGTTAATCATTCAACGTTTGGGACACCCCAATATACACATGATGTGAAATTTAAGGAAGAGGGATTGAGATTAAGTGCTCTTGTTATCCTAGAGAATATCACATTCAAATTCAGATGCAAGAAGCTTTTTTTGACTTCTAAAAGAACCAAGGCCTATAGGTATCATTTCTTCCTCCTCCAAGGGAGTCAAACCCAAATAAATATCAAGATATGAATCGAGATTTATATTACAATGGTGAGATTAGAAGGCACGTGGGGCTTCATTTGTAGAAGAAAGAAAATGAGCCCCTACACATACTTGTGTCAATAATAAATAGTTTAAACATAACCAATTGGCACCTTAAATTTGAAGTCACTTCTTATACATAGCTTATGGCTTTTAGGCTAGGAAAATTTCCTTTTGCCTGTAAATAGGCTTTCATCTCTTTTCTAAAGGAAATTTAAATCTCTCTGACTCTCACTTATAGACTATGGCACTGATAAAGATGATGATCAACTAATTTTTGTTCTTCCTTAAACTTTGGAATTTCCTATACTCTTTTTGTATCCACTTTTCACTCTAATATGTAACCTTTTTATTTGTAATGGTTTTTCTTACAGAATGCCTTCTTTTGACACATTTTTTTATTCTCTAGTACGAGAGCAAGATAATCTCTCGCATCTTGGAGTTATCAATGTTGCAGGTAACTCTAACAAAACCTTGCTTGTAGGTAAGGAGACATGCTTTCCCTTTGTATAAGTTGGAAGTCTCTAAGTCATATGCTCCATTCCCTCCTTACTGACAAGTTATTCATAACTACCATATTGAAAAAAGGACCAATGTATAAATGGTGCTTATTGTCTTAATTCACTATTAAGGAGAGGTTACCTTCATTCAGATTTTCTAAACTAACATAATTGTCCTTCTCTAGCTCTAAATATTTTTGTTTATAAATCTTCCTTTGTCTAATCTACTTCATTATAATTTTTCTGCTTAGGATATTACTAATTATTTCTCATTAGCTTATATTATTTCTTTCTTGGAAGATGGGCCATGTTTGTAAATGAAAAATGTTTGCAAACATTTTTGCAATTTGGCCATGTTTGCAATTTCGCTTAATTTCTTATAACTCTACTAAAAATCTATTTGAAAATGCAAAATGTAAAAACCAATTAAAATATATGGTCCATGGTTGAGGACCATCACCTCATTTTTTACTGGTGAGGACTGGTCCACGGTTTAGCCTTTCACGTCATTTTTTCAATGATCTGAATGCATATGTACTTATAGATTTCTAACTCATGGGTAAAATTGTGTTTCATAGGCTCAAATATAGGGGCAGAAATAGGAAGACAACCCTATACATTAGCAACTCTGCCATTCATACCATCAATTTTCACAACATAATCAACCATGGACTGGTTTTCCATTAAATTAGTCTAAATTCCATTTGCAATGACAGAAAACCATGGGATTCAATAGTACTGAATGTAGGTAGTGAAGTAGTAATGTAATAGGAACAATGATTATCTTGGTAGCTAATACGAAGTGATAAACACCTCTTGACATTCAGCAATGGCATGGTGAAGAGCTTGACTAGTGCCTTTCTTCACGAGAGCGAATGTAGGGTGACCCACTTGGTCCCTCACTTGGTTACTCCAGCTTTCATCCTTCACCCATTGTTGCATGAATGAATATATATTACACACTATAACTATATTAACAAACTATGTATATTAAGGTGGGCCAGATCTAGAAGCAACGCCATTAAAAATAAAAATGTTCCATAGTAGAGTGAAAAGTGGATACAAAAAGAGAATAGGAAATTCCAAATTTTAAGGAACAACATAAATTAGCTAATCATCATCTTTATCAATACTACAGTCTAGGAGTCAGAGTCAGAGAGACTTAAAATTTGAGAGAAAATCTTCAATGACAATACATTCATTAGGATTAGAAACATGTGTTGATATCTGAGCTGGTGGTCTCGAAGTAAAATGACACAAAACACTGAAATTGATTGCTTAGATTGTGTTTGACAAATTCTGGACTTTCGAAAAACACAACACTGAAATTGTGCTTTAATATATAGATTGTGTTAATATATATATATTAAAACAATCTATATATTAACAGAAGCTAATATATAGATTGTATATATATATATATATATATATATATATATATATATTAACAGAAGCACAATTTCAGTTTCGTGTTTTTTGAAAGTCCAGAATTTGTCAAACACATTCTAAGCAATCAATTTCAGTTTTTTGTGTCATTTTACTTCGAGACCACCAGCTCAGATATCAACACATGCTTCTAATCCTAATGAATGTATTGTCATTGAATATTTTCTCTCAAATTTTAAGTCTCCCATACTCTCACTTCTAGACTATAGTATTGATAAAGATGATGATCAGCTAATTTATGTTGTTCCTTAAACTTTGGAATTTCCTATTCTCTTTTTGCATCCACTTTTCACTCTACTATGGAACCTTTTTATTTTTAATGGCATTGCTTATAGAATGCCCTGTTTTGACACATTTTTTTATTCTCTATTATGAGAGCAAGATAATCTCTCGCATGTTGGAGTTATCAGTGTTGCAGCTAACTCTAACAAAATCTTTCTTGTAGGTAGGGAGACATCATATGAAGGTAAGGAGACATTATTTCCCCTTGTATAAGTTGGAACACTCTAATTCATATTCTCTATTCCCTCATTCATGACAAGTTATTCATAACTACCATATTGAAAAAGGAACAATGTATAAATGGTGCTTATTCTCTTAATCCACTATCAAAGAGAGGTTATCTTCATTGAATTTTTCTAAACTAACATGATTATTCTTCTCTAGCTCTAAACCTTTTTGTTTATAAATCCTCCTTTGTCCAATCTACTTCATTAGAATTTTGTTGCTTAGTATATTACTATTTATTTCTCATTGGCTTAGATTATTTATTTCTTGGAAGATGGGCCATGTTTGCAAACGAAAAATGTTTGCAAACATTTTTGCAATTTGGCCATGTTTGCAATTTCGCTTAATTTCTTATAACTATAATAAAAATATTTTTGCAAACGCAAAATGTAAAAATGAATTAAAAGATCTAGTCCACGATTGAGGACTATCACGTAGTTTTTGATTGGTAAGGACTGGTCCACGGTTGAGCCTTTCACGTCATTTTTGCAATGATCTAAATGCATATGTGCTTATAGGTTTCTAATTCATGGGTAAATTTTTGTTTCATAGGCTCAAATATAGGGGCAGGAATAGGACGAAAACCCTATACATCAGCAACTCTGCCATTCATATCATCAATTTGTGCAACATAATCAACAGTGGATTGGTTTTCCAGTAAATTGAAAGACAACCATGGGATTCAACAGGGTTGAATGTAGGTAGTGAAGCAATAGGAATAAAGTAGGTAGTGAAGCAGTAATTCAATAAGAACAATGATTATCTTGGCAGCTCATACTAAGTGAGTAGCACCTCCTGACATTCAGCAATGGCATGGCAAAGAGCTTGACTAGTGCCTTTGTTCACCAGAGCGAATGCAGGGTGACCCACTTGGCCCCTCACTTGGTTACTCCAGCTTTCATCATTCACCCATTGCTACATGAATGCATATACAGTACACATTACATATATATTAACATAATATATATTTTAAGGTGGGCCAAATCTAGAATATATATATATATATATATATATATATATATATATATATTAAGAAAATCTATATATTAGCAGAAGCACAATTTCAGTGTCCAGTTTTTTGAAAGTCCAGAATTTTTCAAACACATTCTAAGCAATCAATTTTAGTTTTTTCTGTCGTTTTACTTCAAGCCCACCAGATTAGATATCAACTCATGTTTCTAATCCTAATGATTGTACTATCATTGAAGAATTTCTCTCAAAATTTAAGTCTCTCTCACTCTCACTTCTAGATTGTGGCATTGATAAAGATGATGATCAGCTCATTTTTGTTGTTCCTTAAACTTTGGAATTTCCTATTCTCTTTTCGTATCCACTTTTCACTCTACTATGGAACCTTTTTCTTTTTAATGGTGTTTCTTATAGAATTCCCTGTTTTGACACATTTTTTGTTTCTCTAGTATGAGAGAAAAATAATCTCTCACATCTAGGAGTTATCAGTGTTGCATGTAACTCTAAAAAAACTTTCTTGTAGTTAAGGAGACATCATATGAAGGTAAGGAGACATGCTTTCTGCTTGTATAAGCTGGAAATATCTATTTCATACTCTTTGTTCCCTCCTTCATGACAAGTTATTCATAACTACCATATTGACAAAAGGACCAATGTATAAATGGTGCTTATTCTCTTAATTCACTATCAAAGAGAGGTTACCTTAATTCATATTTCCTAAAATAACATAATTATCCTTCTCAAGCTCTGAAATATTTGTTTATAAGTCCTCCTTTTTCCAATCGACTTCATTATAATTTTTATTCTTAGGATATTACTAATTATTTCACATTGGCTTAGATTATTTCTTTCTTAGAAGATGGGCCATGTTTGCAAACGTTTTTTCAATTTGGCCATGTTTGTAATTTCGCTTAATTTCTTATAAATCTACTAAAAATCTATTGGCAAATGCAAAATGTAAAAACAAATTAAAATATTTGGTCCACAGTTGATCCTTTCACGTCATTTTTGCAATGATCTGAATGCATATGTACTTATAGGTTTCTAGTTCAGGGTAAAATTTTGTTTCATAGGCTCAAATAGAGGGGCATAAATAGGACGAAAACCCTATACATAAGCAAATCTTCTAGTCATATCATCAATTTGCGCAACATAATAAAAAAAGGAATAGTTTTCTAGTAAATTAGTCTAGATTCTATTTGTAATGAAAGACAACCATGGGATTCAACAAGGCTGAATGTAGGTAGTGAAGTAGTAGAAATAAAGTAGGTAGTGAAGAAATAATGCAATAGGAACAATGATTATCTTGGAAACTCATACTAAGTGAGCAGCACCTCCTGACATTCAACAATGGCATAGCGAAGAGCTTGACCAATGCCTTTGTTCACAAGAGCGAATGCTCCATGAATGCATATACAGTACATTATATATATATATATATATATATATATATATATATATATATATATATATATATATATATATATATATATATATATATATATATATATATATATATATATATTAACATAATCTATA
Source organism: Pinus albicaulis (assembly GCA_034641835.2). NCBI lineage: Eukaryota > Viridiplantae > Streptophyta > Pinopsida > Pinales > Pinaceae > Pinus > Pinus albicaulis. The sequence continues at coordinate 858,259,296 of CM076571.1, forward strand.
TATTAAGGTGGGCCAAATCCAGAATCTATATATATTAATAGAATCTATATATTAACAAAAGCACAATTTTAGTGTCGTGTTTTTTAAAAGTCTGGAAATTGTCAAACACATTCTATGTAATCAATTTCAATTTTTTGTGTCATTTTACTTGAAGCCCACCATCTCAGATGTCAACTCATGTTTCTAATCCTAATGACGATACTGTCATTGAAGATCTTCTCTCAAAATTTAAGTCTCTCTGACCCTCACTTCTAGACTGTGGCATTGATAAAGGTGATGATCAACTAATTTTTGTTGTTCCTTAAACTTTGGAATTTCCTATTCTCTTTTTGTATCCACTTTTCACTCTACTATGGAACATTTTTCTTTTTAATGCTGTTGCTTATATAATTTCCTATTTTGACACATTTTTTTATTCTCTAGTACGAGAGCAAGATAATCTCTCACATATTGGAGTTATCATTGTTGAAGGTAACTCTAACAAAACCTTTCTTGTAGGTAAGGAGACATCATATGAAGGTAAGGAAACATGCTTTCCCCTTGTATAAGCTGGAACTGTCTAATTCATATTCTATGTTCCCTCCTTCATGACAAGGTATTCATAACTACCATATTGACAAAAGGACCAATGTATAAATGGTGCGTATTCTCTTAATTCACTATCAAAGAGAGGTTACCTTCAATCGGATTTTCTAAACTGACATCATTATCCTTCTCTAGCTCTAAAAATTTTTGTTTATAAATTCTCCTTTGTTCAATCTACTTCATTATAATTTTGTTGTGTAAGTATTACTAATTATTTCTCATTGGCTTATATTATTTCTTTCTTGGAAGATGGGCCATGTTTGCAAATGAGAAATGTTTGCAAACATTTTTGCAATTTGGCCATGTTTGAAATTTCACTCAATTTCTTATAAATCTACTAAAAGTATGTCTGCAAATGCAAAATATAAAAGCCAATTAAAAGATCTGGTCCACGGTTGAGGACTATCACGTCATTTTTGACAGGGGAGGACTGGTCCACGGTTGAGCCTTTCATGTCATTTTTGCAATAATATGAATGCATATGTACTTATGATCTGAATGAATTTTTGCAATGATTTGAATGCTCAATTTAAGTTGACTGTAGATTTCCAAATGTTTTGTAGATTCCATAACAGCTAAAACAATTTTCTTCATCTTTATATTTTACATGCCTTAAATATTATAAATCAAGATAAAGATGATGAATCTTGTTGACTAGCTACTAAATGTCAGTCTTCCCTCCACAATATCAATTTTAGTCTTTTTTGCTGGGGGATTTTAGACCAATTAGATTTTAACCAAAAAATCAAAAATCAAAAAAATCAAAAAATCTCACTTATAAACGATATAGAATTTGATTTCCATCTCCTCGAGTATTTAAAATCAAGATAAAGATGACTCCTACTATACAATTTGATTTCCATCTCCCAAGTATTTAAAATCAAGGTAAGCATGACTCCTGTTGACTTGCCGATGAATGCCATTCTTTCCTCCTCAATACCAATCTTTGTCTCTCTATATAACACATCATTTAGGTTTTCGTGGCTGAAACAAGTCACCATTAGCAATGGCCTCTATCAACTTTAGGCTTCTACTTAGCAGTACTATTACATGCCTGGTCTTCCTTGCAAGCAATAATACTTTTGATGGCCATGTAGTCGATCATGCAGAAATGGTGGATAGAGAAGTCCATCTCAATCTCAATCATGCAAGAGTTGCAATCTCTTCTCGAGGGAGTGGGTCCATGATGCCTCTTATCCTATGTATCTCGGTAGACAATGCCTTTACATCATTGAAGGAAGAGTAAATTGTAGGAATAATGGAAGACCAGATTTTGATTATGAGAAATGGAGATGGCAGTCGAGCCACTATTCGGTTCCCAATTACCCAAAAAAATAGTACACTCTGCCCCCCTTTTCGTTGTTTTATTTCTTCTTATATGGTTTACAAACATGGTGTGCAGAGTTGGCTAAAGGACCGATAATGCAAATATATATATGAAATATATAATAGTCATGTGATAGTATCAATAGGGGTTATTTAGGGTCATTGGGTAGAATGACTGCAAATAACCCTTGTATGGATATGGCATGCAAATGATATCATTTTATTAGTTGTTTCCATGATTTCCTTACAAAGACAACAAGTAATTATTCCATCTAGTTTCTAGATTTCCTTGGGATTTTGGAGAAGGTAATACTTATAAATAGTAATTTTTCCCTCAAATCATCCTTCCCTTTGGGTATTGACATCGACTGGGGTAAGTTTTTTATAGTTTTTTATTCGTATGTGCATGTCTTTGAGGTCTGTTGGTAGTATTTTCTTCCTCCAACAAGTTTGGGTTTTGCTTGGGGAAGTCCTGGGCTATTCATTGGTTGGTGGGCTCTAGTCTTCTCTCATTCTAGTGGTCTAGTGATTTTATATGCTCATCACAATCCAAGGGGAATACTCTTCTAGAAACCATCTCATCCATCCAAGTAACCACTATCAATATCAAGGTGCACGAAGATCAATATGAATTCCAACATGATTGGTAGAATATTCCATTGGGTAGCTTCATGGATCCACAGTTATCATTAATAATATATATATATATACACACACACCAAAGTAATGAAAATAAAAAACACAGCTACGAATATTATTACTTACCACAAGGTTAATGTCAAAGTGTGTGTAGCCATAGATTTTCTAGATGATGCCATTGGCAATGCAACCCAAGGAAAGGTAGAATGACATGTACTTCACACTTTTATTTTGAATACCCATTTTCTGAAACTAGTAACACAAAAAATTAATTCCTTCATTTTTCGGAATAATCATCTTGAAAAGCATTAAACAAAAGAAAAAGGAAAGGGCAGTTACCATGATGGACAAGGGTGTTGCATATATGAAGACATTGAATACAATGCAGATTGTTCCAATAACTAAGCTATGTCTCTTATGAGTATGCTCTAAAGTTAATGTCAAACCTGCCACTGCTGCGAATAATATGCTTATTACTCCCAACAATCCCAAAACTCTCATCTTTCCAAACAAGCCAACCAAGGTTGAAAGTTAGACCTCAAATATTTGCGCAAAAGAAGCCATTTATATCTCCAATCCAAAATTTTATTTCTTTAGATTAGTATATGTCATCTATTATAAACAAATTAGTATAAAATTATGTAAATATGATATTTATTTGACTAGATTTATGTTAATTTCAGATATATTAAAAGTTAAGGTGGCATGTTGACATTCATATCGACTTTAAATCTATTAATCAATAGGTTATGATCATAGAAAAAACAACATAAATCATATCAGCTTTCTTTTCCTGAAAAAATTGACATAAATTCATGTGAACTTACTACTTAGGCACTATTACCAAATTCATATCTACTTTAGATTTATTAAGGGATTTATAGCATATCTACGCCATTAATGTTTTCCGCATTTTATAAAACCAAAGGAACAGATCGTGCCTATGTCTTTTACCAACCATACTAAAATAACAATCCCAGAATATATTGTACTGAAATAACAGTCCCAGAATTATACTGCCGAGACTATACAGAGAGGAGACTTATATCAATGTTTGTAACCCAATCAACACAGTGCCATCAATGTCTCTAACCCAATCAACATCATTACAGCTGCTTGATGTCTGACAATTTTCAGTTTTGGTGGAGAAAAACTGATATAGGCAAACACCTTATTATGGGAAGAAGCGAGGCTCCAAGTTGTTGTTGGAAGGAGAATTTATCTTGGCAGCTCTAACAGTGATTTTCTTCATGTCGAGGAGATTTCCGAGCAGAAACATAGGATTTGGTCCCGATATTCCTTGATGGTACATTATCATCTTCATTTCATTCTGAGGTCAACTAAGGTAGCAAGAAGAGGGTTGTGAGTAGTATGGCCATTAACGCTGCACAAAACATATAATTATGACTGCAAATAACCCTTGTATGGATATGGCATGCAATTGATACCATTTATTAGGTGTTTCCATGAATGCCTTACAAAGACAACAAGTAATTATTCCATCTATTTTCTAGATTTCCTTGGGCTTTCAGAGAAGGTAGTACTTATAAATAGTAATGTTTCCCTCAAGGCATCCTCCCCTTTGGGCATTGTCATCGACTGGGGTAAGTTTTTTATAGTTTTTTATTTGTATGTGCATGTCTTTCAGTTCTGTTGGTAGTATTTTCTTCCTCCAACAAGTTTGGGTTTTATTTGGGGAAGTCCTGGGCTATTCATTGGTTGGTGGGCTCTAGTCTTCTCTCATTATAAAGGTCTAGTGATTTTCTATGCTCATCACAATCCAAGGGGAATACTCTTCTAGAAACCATCTCATCCATCCAAGAAACCACTATCAATATGCCACTTATATGACCAACAAATCAATGTGCCACTTCTATGACCAACAAGTCAAATCATGATCCATCTAGACTTGGTCAAGCAATAGAGTATTGTCTTCTACATCAATTGATTCCCCCCCACAAATTAAAGACATAATCTGTCATCAAATTTCTTCCATCAATGTCTGTAACCCAATCAACATCATTATAGTTGCTTGTTGTCTGATAATTTTCAGTTTTGGTGGAGAAAATTTTATATAGGCTTGTTGTCCTTCATTCAAAATTGTTTGAGGACAATGCTTTGACACTTCTGTGGCTCTCTATGAATATTAGGCCATCAAATCACAATGTAACTACAATAATTTGATTTTTATAAGCCTAATGAGGTGACCTAGAAATGCCTTAGCTCTCATCACGAGTCCCATTTCCCATTGAAGAGCACTTATTATTCATTGTCTCCCTGCATTTTGTGAATTTACAATCAGAAACAAAATAGTAAAAGTTTTTTTGGTATACACATTGTCATATATTTCAACAGTTATTTATGTAATGATCCTAACTAACGTCCACACATTTTTCTTTTCATATTTTTGTTACATTAATTTATTGGAATGTATGCAAATGGTAGACCAAGTATTTATTGTGTTTTTGGTATTTGTAGTATTTATGTTGTTGATTTAGTTAGAGACTGGTTTTAGTTTTAGAAGTAACTCTAAAACGATACTTCAAAATTTTGTTTGTGACCAGTTAGAGGCTTGTTGGAACACTTTGAGAGACTTGCCTCAAAGTGTTGGATAGATTTTCAGTGCTCACTCAACACTAAAAAATTAAATATTCATAGATTCACTCCCTAGGTTTATTCATTGGTCATGTTATCTCGAAAAAGAATTAATAATCAAGTTAAAAGTTGCAGTCTTATCGAGCATAGTACATGGTGCATTCAGGAAAATAGCACATCATCATCTGAATGTTCAGATGAACGGGCAACAAGACCTGTTCCAGGGACACATGAATACTTCAATGAAATGATATATTACAGTTGCAAAATGTGCCAAAATAGGAAACTAAAGAAGCGAAGGCTAGTTGGTATCCATAGATTGGACCATGGAGTTTATATAGAAGAGGTATACTATAATTAACAATTTTTTTTTCTTATAATAAATAAATATGCACACTATTTAATACATTATTATTGATCATTTGAATTGATTTTTTTTTTATCAAAAGTCGCTTCCGGTTCCCAATATTCCTGAAGAACCTATGGATTATATTGATAGTAGCGACTGTCAAGATGAAGGACAAAACATATTTATGGATGAAACCACTTCACATATAAATGAGGCTAGTGTCAATGAATTTATCCAGGACTTCTACACATCTCTTGAAGAAGTTATTGATTCAACCCTTGCTCAATTGGCTAGGACGTCTCTTTTTGCAAATGTTGAATCTTCTATATTGGCGACACTTATGTTGTTGTTGAACTTGAAGGTTACACATGGATTGACAAACACATGCTTTACTGATATATTAAGGTTGGTTTTGATATTCCTATAAATTAATGCTCTAGATGTCTTAAAAGTTTTGAATATTGTGTATACTTATAAAAGTAATTATTTGTACTATGCAGACTTTTGGCAAACAAAATACTTCCAAAGGACAATAAGCTGCCTCATTCTCATAGAGAAGTATCTTCAATAATGAAAGACATTGGAATGGAGTACAAGACATATGATGCATGTCCAAATGACCATATATTGTACTATGGAGAGAATGAAAATTTACAACAATGCCCAGTGTGTCACACAAATAGATACCGTCAAGATCAAGTATCCAAGAAGGTTCCTTATAAAGTACTACGACACATTCCACTAAAGCCAAGGTTTGAGAGAATGTTCAAGTGCAAGGAGTTGGCAAAATATATGGATTATCATGCACAAGGGAGAAGCCAAGATGGTGTCATGCGTATGGTTGCGGATAGTAAATATTGGAAAGATATTGAGGAAAAATGGCCACATTTAAGAAATGAGCCAAGGAATGCAAGAATTTCTCTAGCAATGGATGGTGTCAATCCTTTTGGAGATCTTAGAACAACGTATTCTATTTGGCCAGTGTTAATTATAAACAACTATCTTCCCCCTTGGATGGCAATGAAAAAGGAACATGCAATGTTAACTCTTATCATACCGGGTACTAGAACATATGAATGCAATGCTCTCTTGAATTTTATATAAAAATATTTCAATTCAGTTAATCCTAATAAAGAACACTTTGTTTACTTAGGAAAATATCAAGTAAAGGATATGGATGTATACATGGAGCCCCTCATTGACGAGCTTTGTGAATTATGGGATGGTGTAAATATGTATGATGTATCAAGACCTGTCAATGATAGAAACTTCCTCTTTCATGTGATTCTTATCTGGACCATTCATGACGCCCTAGGGCTCTCTATTTGTTGTGGTAATATTTTTTGTTGTAATGTATTATAAATTACATTTATAATTATTGTCTTCATTTTAGTATTTAATAAATTTGCTTTATAATATTATTTTAGGGCTACAAAAAAAGGGGAAACATGGCTGTCCATCATGTGGGCCAAAATTGTTGCATAGGCAATCAAAGGATGTCAATAAAACTGTATATGATGAGTATAGACAATTCTTACCACAAAATCATCGCTATCGAGTGCGTGATAAACAAGTTCAATGGAAAGGAAGTTGAAATCAGGAAGCCAATAAAGATGAACCCTGCTAGGTGGAAAGAAATGTATGACAAAAAAGAAGGGACAAGTTTTCCCCCAGGAATGAAAAGACTCTCTATTTTCTACAAATTAGAATATTATGAGAACTTGCCAATAGCCCACCTATTGGATACTATGCACATCGGGGAAAATGTGGCAGAGTGCTTGTGGAAACATCTAAATGGAACTAACATTGAAGCACAAATAAAGTTAAGAAAGGACCTTCGAGTTGCCAATATCATGCCAAACATGTGGTTGCATGAAGACAACTCATATGTTCATGCTCCATGGAATTTTACATCAAATGAGAAAGAAAACATCATTTCTACTATGAAAAACATAAGATTTCCTTTTGGCTTTGGTGCAACATTAAAAAAATTATTCACAAGTGATGGATCAGAGTTCTCAGGCCTAAAAACACATGATTGGCACAATTGGATAAAGGTAACGTTGTCACATGTTAGATTTGTTGGAACTTAATTAGAAAATTGTATATCCTAGTGATAATAGAAGTTCATGCATATTTGAACATGGTTATTTGTTAATGGTCATGCTAGTATTGTGATAATATCATCTCATGCATATTTGAAGTTCATGCATATTTTAACATGGTTATCTGTTAATGGTCATGCAGTATGTGTTTCCTGCAGCAATACCAAGTACTTTTGACCATGATGTCACTTTGACTATTTACAAATTATGCAAATATCTGAGGTATTTTCAATCCATCGTGCATACTCTTCCATGAATCTTATCATTTGAAGTGCATCATTGGTTATGCCTTTATATGAGTTATTACTTTTAGTTTACGAGAAATCACAAGTCCTTATTGTAATACATGGTAATACTTGCAGGTGGGTCTCATCTAAAGAGATACATCAGGATGAATTGAAGTATTGGAAGAGGAATGTTTCACTTTTGATGTGTGATATTCAAATGTGCTTCAATCCAAGCTTCTTTAATTCTCAAGAGCACTACCTTGTACACCTAGTAGAAGAGATTAAACAATGTGGTCCTATTCATATTCGAACAATGTGGCTCGTGGAGAGATATATGAAGGTCTTAAAACAATTTGTGAGGCAAAAGGCTCGACCAGAAGGGTCCATAGTTGAGGGTTACATGGTTTTTCAGGCAATGGTTCATTTGAGTGAGTACTTACCTCAATTGCATATTGAAGCTCCGTGATTATGGAATTATAACCAATCTCAATCATTTGAAGGAGAAAAATTAGAGGGTGAAGGGACTTCAAAGAGGATAAAAGGTAAACAAAATGTTAGTAGTAGTTATTTTTATCTTAAATTTTATAATACATGGCTATAATTAATTATTAATTCATTGAAAAAATATATTTTTCATTGTAGATGCTAAGGAGTGGGAGGCATTACATTTGTATGTTGCATACAATTCTGACTTTATGTTGGAATGGATGGAGAAGTACGTTGAACAAAAGAAATTAGAAGATGAAAATGCATGGACCAATATATATAATAGACATGGTGAAAACACTAATCGAGGGTTGCCTGCAAGCCATAAAATAAAGTGGCCAGATAGATGCTCATGGAATTGGCTAAAGACCAATATTGAAAATGAGGAAACAAAAGGGAAGGATAGAGTGACACAACAACAATTGAATTTCATTAAAGGATCTATAAATGGGGAGGTGATATATATTAATATGTTGCATATATTTAATAAATTGTATGTTAACTTTTATATCCTTGAATCTAATTAGTTAATATTTTTATGAATTTAGGTAAGATATTACAAAAGAATGTGGAATTTTGGTCATCATTATCGCATCAGAAAAGTTGATGAAAAGAGACAAACTTATGATTGTGGAGTTTCAACATCATTTGAGGTGGAATGTCGTTCACATGCAAATGATAGAAAACCAATCACAAGCACACTTCGCTACTATGGAGTGTTGGAGGATATTATAGAGCTTGATTTTATGTCTTTCAAGAAAGTTATTTTTCGTGTTGAATGGTACAAGCTTATTGAAGTGGGAGAAGAAAAAACTATCTTGCTCCATAATAATGGATTCCATATGATCAATACATCTAGGTTTGAAGCCACTTCTGAACCTTATGTGTTTCCAAGTCAATGTGACCAAATTTTTCTCATTACAAATTTAGAACAACCTGGTTGGTCATTTGTGATTGATTATGATCCAAGGGGATGAAGAGTAACATTTGTTCCAGATGTAGAGGACCATGATTTACTTGAAGATGTAGAAGTTCCTCCAGAAGACATAGATGGCCAAGATGGAGATGATGTTATTGTCAATGATGCATATGACCAAGACGAAGATCATGACGAGTTTACTGAAGTACCTGAAGGACATGACCAACCACATGGACATCAAGTGCATGAAGATGATGAATTTATTGATTTTAATTTACCTGTAGTTGAAGGTGGTGAAGACTATGAAAATGATGGTATTAATTTATTTGTCGATTTAGGGTCCATTAATGATGGGGTATTTATGCCATCAGATGAGGAAATTTCATGTGAGGATGAAATTTTTTGATCACTATGTTTATTTTAAGATATTTGTAAGGATTCACTATAGTTAAGTATTGAGTTTCTAATTGTAATGGACATTAAGTAATTTGAATGTTTAAGGTTTTAATTGAAAAGCACATATATATTTGGTGGAGGCACCTAATCTACTACACTTCAACTTCTTAATTGAATTTTTGAACACCTTTACTTTATGCCATTGTCACCTAGGCAAGAGAAACATAATACTGTAAACCTAAAACAAACTTTGCATATTGAGTATTGTTTATGTTTTTTTTTTTTATGTATTGAAACATATTGAAATTTGTTTATGTTATTTTTCATGTGCTAGTGAATTTGAATTTTGTTATTAATGTGACTAGCATATGTTCTCAAATCAATATTTTCTTATTTTTATGTTATTATGTGTTTTTTTAAGAATGTTACTTCTGAACTGGGGGATTCAATGATGTTAACCGCATTTATGGAAATGTTAACAAATGCACGAGGGCAAGACATGGCTATGATGATGCATGAGGTAAGCTTGAATAAGTATTTTATAGGTTCAATTATCTTATGTTCTTTATTATATTATGCTAATTTATATTTTTGGAATGCAGGAAATTTCTAAAGTCATTCCAACCCCTATCACACCTTTCAATACATCTAAGCTTATGCTAGTGGTAAAGCTTGATCAATATTTTTGTGCATTAAATTAACTTATTTCATTTTATATATTTATTAATATTTATGTTTTTGCTAAGCATGCATTTTGTTGGCATGCAGGATTCAATTATGCCAGTCAATACATCAAATGTTGCCATGCAGGTATCGTTTATGCCCCCTAATACATCCAATGTTATGCAAAATTTAAGGTTCAACAATCTTTTTGCATGAGTTTGATTATGTTATTTGTTGAGAAATCGAGGGCATAACAATGGAGGTGACTTTTACTTGATTATGTTATTTGTTTGTATACTTTTACTTCAGCTATGAGCTCTTGCTTCAATTTGTATGCTTACCATGATGCCTTCTTACTAAGATGTATTCAACCATGGAAAATGTCTTTCATCTTTTAATTTTTCTTGCTATTCATCTATGTTATCCTTGAGCATGAAACCCATGCTTCAAACATAACAAAAATGATTTTATTTTTCCTTATTTACATAAATTACATAAAATCATGATTACGTATGTCATTATGAAGACCAAACCTAGTTTACATATTTCAACTTTATTCATCTTTTATTCCATCTTATTATTTATATTTGTGCCTTGCAGGATGTTTCTAGGGTGACTCCGACAAGTAAACAATCTGTTGGTATAGAGGGTTATGTTATTCCCTCGACACCTAGACCAGAACCCCATAACATGCCCTCTACATCAAATATTGATGTTTCTAGTATCCCTGTTGAATTGCACCTGCATGCTCCTGTTAGGAGTACATCAGAATTAATAAATAATCCATCAAATGTGGGTTCAGTTAGAATTCTCCCGCCAAGACTGGAACAAGTTTCTTTGAGGAGTCTCATAGATTCACAATCAAGAATTTTAAGGCTCGTACCAGATACACCTGAAAATGTTCAGGTCAGACAAGAAATGGTTGAACAAATTCAATTATGGGAAATACCATTGTTGGAGAGTGTAGAGCCTACTTTAAATGAGCAGGTAAAATTATTTTAATTTTTTTATAATCTCATTTGTTACGTTTAGGATAATTACTTTAGAAATGAAATTATTTTCATATTTTGGTTGTATTTTTAACAGTTCCACAATTTCCTTGTAAATGCAGGAAATAAGTTAGAAAGTGCTCGATGTACCTATAAGGGCATCTACCTTAACCCCAAAGACTACAACAATATCATTGGTAACTACAAAAGGAATGCAAGAAGTTACAATCTTGCTCACCTCAGAAGGAAATGTCTTGAAGGATGAAATGGAGTTAAAATTTTATCACTTTATTTTTCGTCGTGTAGAAATTTTTTTTGGCAATACCATCCAAATGGATTGGAGGAAGCAAACCAATGCTAAAAATAAGAACTATTTAAAGATGTTGTAATAGAATTTGGGAATCCTAGTTTTGATAAAGAAATTATTCTAGATATTGCATGTAAATACATTCACTCAAAATGAGACAATTTAAGGTCAAAGTTGACAAAAAACATGATGTATCCATGTCCAGCTTGGATGACAGACCAAGTGACATGGGATGAACTTATGAAAGATGCCAAGTTTAAAAGGAAGGTGCACAATAATCCAAACTATAGGCCATCTACATTAAGAGGAGGTAAAAGATGACTTTGAGATACAATGAAAGCAACCCAAGCTAGGGTGTCAAGTATTGGATCTCATAAATTAGGCTCTGGTGGATATAATAACATTCATGGTGGCATGGTAAGTGAATATTTTCATATATTATATTTTCTATTTTAGGGAAAATAACCATGGTTGCGTTGAGTTAGTTGTATCTTATTAGTCATTATAGCTTATAAATATGATTATCTTTGTTAATGTAGGTTCACCAATTTCAAAAGGAAGCTTCAGAGGAAGAATTAAAATATGCTTTATTACACAGTTCCCAAGGTCTACGACAACACATGATAGATTGAGGGGAAAAATTAATTATTGGTTATGAATCTGAGGTTAGTTTTTTATAATATCTTATGAAATATGCAATAATTTAATTGGAGGTATAATGTTATTTTAACAATTTAAATTGTGGTGTGTATAGGAATGCCAACACTCAAAATCATCAAGTGAAACATCTGGAAGTGAGCATGAGGAGGAGATACAAGCACATGATGAATTGTCTGTTACACACAATCATTCAATTGTCATTCCTAAACCTTGGCAAGAAACCACTGTTGAATTTCAGCAAATGGGAGACAAAAATAATGAGGAGGGTGTTGAATGTGATGAGAAATCCACACCCACAATTAGAGTAGCACCTCATAGAAAGAGGAAAAAAAGGATTGATAGGTGTTAAATGTTAATAACTTGAATGTGCATCACTTCAACTTCTAAGGAGTTCACTAGGTTGTGAGGGTCCAAACATAAACTAATTCTATGTGCAACAAAAAAAAATTGAAGATACTTTTTTTTTTGAATTTTGTGGAACAAAACAAATTTTGAATGTAGTCCTATAGCACTATTTTTATGTGAGTGTCACAGAAAATAATGCCTTGACTCTAGATGGTGAATTGAATATATTGTGACTTTGGGGTAGCAATAGTTTCCTTCAATGACACTCCTACAACAATCTTCTGGACTGTATGGCTTTTTACACTTATGATAGTTCATACTTGAAGATTTTTTTGTCAAGAATCATATTTTATATCATACCTGTTTTGAATTTAATGCTTATTGTTTGTGTTTCCAAGAGGAAGGCCAACCATCGTGAGTGCAGATTTTTGTTTTATCTACCATATAGTTAAAATAATTGACTACCAAGATTAGGGTTTACTTTATAGGAATTCAAAATTCTTCTTGATCATACAGTGTACAAGGCAGCGGTACCATTCAATCACTATGCAGGAGGACAAGATCCAATTTCATGGACCTTCCATCATTAGTTGCAAGTTTGTTTAATTCTTTCAGTGGAATGTGTTATCTGAATGTGAATTAAATAACAATAAAAGAAATCTAACTTTGAAGTGTTTTTGAATCACTCTATAAGTTACTCGTTTTCTTATACTTAGAAATGCAATTTAAATATCATTGTTGCTACAATATTTAGTGAAGTTATGGAAAATGGACTGCTATGTCACCAAGGTGGAGTTGCTGCATGAAAAATTCGATGACGACATACTACAACAAATACCAGCAGTCCACATCCACTAAGAACCTTGCACAACTAGCTCAATGTAAGGTTTGTTTTTGAAAACTCAGCGATTATAGATTCTAGAATATTTTAGAAATTTATTAGATAATAATCCAAGTCAAAAAATTAACTTTCTAAAATGTATAACTTAGCTCATGTTAATCAAATCAAGCACTATTATGATCTGAATCATTGAATGGTCTTGTAGTGCTGCGCTCAGGCAGATTTGGAAAATACGACTACATACTAGTTGGAAATTTGGGGAATTACTTGACCATCACCACTCCCTCTTATGATCTGTCTGCTATCCTATGGATACATATCATTTAAATATCTCCCATTACAGAGTGCCTCACTCACTTCTCTAGATATAGCTATATTAAAAAAAAAATCTTCTTGATCATACAGTGTACAAGGTAGCGCTACCATTCAATCACTATGCAGGAGGACAAGATCCAATTGCATGGACCTACCATCATTAGTTATAGGTTTGTTCAAATATTTAGTGGAATGTGTATCTAAATGTGAATTGAATAACAATAAAAGAAATCCAACTTGTGGTTGTAATAGTTTCTACCCTAGTTTCTAACTCTGAAGTGTTTTCTAATCACTCTATAAGTTACTCGTTTTCTTATACTTAGAAATGAAATTTAAATATCATTGTTGCTACAATATTCAGTGAAGTTATGATAAATTGAATATTATGTCACTAAGGCGGAGTTGCTGCATGGACAATTTGATGATGACATACTACAAAAAATACCAGCAGTCCATATCCACGAAGAACCTTGCAAAGTTGGCTCAGTGTAAGTTTTGTTTTTGAAAACTGAGCGATTATATATTCTAGAATATTTCAGAAATTTCATAGATAATAATCCAAGTAAAAAAATTGACTTTCTAAAATGTATAACTTAGCTCATGTTAATAAAATCAAGCACTGTTATGATCTGAATCATTGAATGGTCTTGCAGTGCTCTTGCGCTCAGGAAGATTTGGAAAATACGACTACGGGTTAGTTGGAAATTTGGGGAATTATTTGACTAAGATCTATTTGCTATCCTGTGGATACGGATCATTTGCAACAAAACTCAATGGTGAAAATCTAGGAGCTGCTAGTTCCGATCTCTACAGGAATGGCGTTGGGTGTAGCGCATGCTATCAGGCAAGCCCTACAAATATGGTATAGTGCTTATTGACATATTGCATATTTAAAAGTTAATACCATGTTTCCCCACTTTCAAATTTCTTCATGAAGAAAAGGGTAATGATATTTGTATGACTATCTATTGAATTTGCAGATAAGATGCGACCCCAAATTATCCAACAAGTCAGGGACAACGATAGTGGTTTCGGACTTCACACAGAATAACCAAACATATTTTGTAGTATCTCAGAGCACATTATCAAGCCTGGCAATCGTAGATAAGGGCTCCTAGCTTATCAAGGGTGGGATTATAAATATCGAGTATAAAAGGTATACAAAGAATTTGAACCAATACAATATTTTGGAATTGGATGGACAACCTAGGCCTCTATGGCTATGTAAAATTTTACACTTTTACATGATAATGATGAAAATATGCTAAATTTTCACATTTATCTTATCAGCAAAAGAATATTTGTATCTTACAAATAGAACATAGAATTGGGACATCTCTTCCATCTTTAACAATTAAATATCTCCCATTACAGAGTGCCTCCCTCACTTCTCTGGATATACCTATATTAAAAAAAATCTTTGTGATCATACAGTGTACAAGGCAGTGCAACCATTCAATCACTATGCAGGAGGACAAGATCCAGTTGCATGGACCTACCATCATTAGTTACAGGTTTGTTGAATTCTTTAGTGGAATGCATTATCTGAATGTGAATTAAATAACAATAAAAGAAATCCAACTTGTGTTTGTAATAGTTTCTACCCTATTTTCTAACTCTGAGGTGTTTTCTAATCACTCTATAAGTTACTCATTTTCTTATACTTAGAAATGAAATTTAAATATCATTATTGCTACAATATTTAGTGAAGTTATGATAAATTGACTGTTATGTCACCAGGGCGGAGTTTCTACATGGACAATTCGATGATGGCATACTACAAAAAGTACGAGCAGTCCACATCCACAAAGAACCTTGCACAGTTGGCTCAGTGTAAGTTTTTTTTTGAAAACTGAGCGATTACAGATTCTAGAATATTTCAGAAATTTCATAGATAATAATCCAAGTCAAACAATTGGCTTTCTAAAATGTATAACTTAGCTCATGTTAATCAAATCAAGAATTGTTATGATCTGAATCATTGAATGGTCTTGGCAGATCGCTACTGTGCATATTTGGAAAATACGACCACCGTTTAGTTGAAATTTGTGGAATTGTTTTACCATCACCCTCCCTCTTACGACCGTCTGGCTATCGCTGTGGATATAGATTAATTGTTGGGTGTAGTGCATGCTATCAGACAAGCCCTACAAATATGGCATAGTGCTTATTGACATATTGCATATTTAAAAGTTAATACCATGTTTCCACACTTTCGAATTTCTTCATGAAGAAAAGGGAAATGATATTTGTATGACTATCTATTGAATTTGCAGATAAGATGCACAAACCCCAAATTATGCAACAAGTTCGTGGACAACAACAATAGTGCTGCGTGCTTCAATACGTAACAACCCAATAGATTTTGTAGTATCTCGGGAGTGCATTCTCAAACTCCGGGAAATCATAGATAAGGGCTCCTACCTTATCAAGGGTGGGATTATAGATATCGAGTATAAAAGGTATACAAAGAGTTTGAACCAATACAATATTTTGGAATTGGATGGACAACCTAGGCCTCTATGGCTATATAAAATTCGACACTTTTACATGATAATGATGAAACTCTAGTAAATTTTCACATTTATCTTATCAGCAAAAGAATATATGTATCTTACAAATAGAGCATAAGTGTCTCTAAGCACATACATGAGGAAATCGATTGGGTATTGTGAACAGGGTCCCTTGCCAGTAAAAGGGCTAGAATATGGTGGTTAGAGTGGATGAAAGTAGCGAGTATCCTTACTATCTAATTTTTGTGCAATTTCTATACCAAGGAGGCCAGACATACATAGTTTACATGGATGTTGCTCAGGTAGATTAGTCGATGCCATTAATTTGTGAAAGTGCATTTAGAAAACTGATATGCTAATTAGTTTGTCACTTGTGATGTGTTTGTAGGTGGATACTTCTGGGTGGCGATATACGACATGCAACCATGGGGTTGTGTGGGACATATAGAAGCCACCAGGAGGTGCTCTCCAGTTCCGATTTGTGTGGATACGAATCATTTGCAGCAAAACTCTATGGTGGCAATCTGGGAGCTGCTAGTTCCGATCTTTATAGGAATAGCATTGGGTGTAGTGCATGCTATCAGGTAAGCTCTACAAATATGGCATAGTGCTTATTGAAATATTGCATATTTAAAATTTAATACCATGTTTCCACACTTTTAGATTTCTTCATGAAGAAAAGGGAAATGATATTTGTATGCCTATTTATTGAATTTTCAGATAAGATGCACAAACCCCAAATTATGCAACAAGTCAGGGACAACAATAGTGGTTGCGGACTTTGATAGTGGTTGCGGACTTCAGACATAATAACTAAACAAATTTTGTAGTATCTCGAAGCACATTCTTAAGCCTAGTAATCGTAAATAAGGGCATCTAGCTTATCAAGGGTGGGATTATAGATATCAAGTATAAAATTTATACAAAGAATTTGAACCAATACAATATTTTGGAATTCGATGGAAAACCTAGGCCTCTATGGCTATATAAAATTCAACTCTTTTACACGATAATAATGAAAATATGTTATTTTTTCACATTTATCTTATCAGCAAAAGAATATTTGTATCTTACAAATAAAGCATAAGTGTCTCTAAGCATATACATAAGGAACTTGATTGGGTACTGTGAATAGGGTCCCTTGCCAATACAAGGGCCAGAATATGGTGTTTAGAGTGGAAGAAAGTAGCGAGTATTCTTACTATCTAATTTTTGTGAAATTTATGTACCAAGGAGGCCAGACAGAGATAGTTTCCATGGATGTTTCTCAGGTAGATTAGTCAATGCCATTAATTTGTGAAAGTGCATTTAGAAAAATAATATGCTAATTAGTTTGTCACTTGTGATGTGTTTATAGGTGGATACTTCTGGGTGCTGTTATATGACACACAACATGGGGTTGTGTGGGACATATAGAAGCCACCAGGAGGCGCTCTCTAGTTCCAACTCGTGTGGATACAGATCATTTGCAACAAAACTCTATGGTGGCAATCTGGGAGCTGATAGTTTCGATCTCTACAGGAATGGCATTGGGTGTAGCACATGCTATTAGGCAAGCCCTACAAATATGGCATAATTCTTATTGACATATTTCTATTTAAAAGTTAATACCATGTTTCCATACTTTCAGATTTCTTCATGAAGAAAAGGGAAATGATATTTGTATGACTATCTATTGAATTTGTAGATAAGATGCATAGACCCCAAATTATGCAAGAAGTTAGGGACAACGATAGTGGTTGCGGACTTCACACAGAATAAACAAACAAATTTTGTAGTATCTCGAAGCACATTCTCAAGCGTGGCAATCATAGATTTCAAGTTGTTTTTTAACACTGATTCGAGGCTGATATTTAACACAGATCTGTGCTATGACAACACTGAAATTAAGTGTAAATTGGCCAATTAATTGTAGATTCGAATGCATATACATTTTTGCTATTTTTTGTTATCAAGGAAGCCAATTCCAATTATACAAAGGTATTGAAATGGTGGAGCTAACCATTGGATATGCATTTATTTTTCCAGCATTTAATGTGATTCAACCTTTCTTATTTATATGTCAGAGATTAAACTCTCTTGTAATATGGAGAAATATGGTACATTTTTGTTTTGCCTCATAATAGTCACGAAATGAAGTTCCAAATGAGGATCTTGCATGTTCAAATTCAATGACATGAATTTATTTTCAGCGAATATAAGTGTGATTCGTTATTATTTTCAAGGTTTCTTTCTAGAATTGTTAAGTTTTGAAAAAAAAAGTTTCACTTAGATTTAAAATGACTGTTGTTAGCTTTAAAAGAAATGGAATTTATTCTTTTTTTCCCATAAAAAACTGAGATTTAAGGTAATTAAAATCACTATTTGGAAACTTGAAATGTTTTTTTTTTTGTAAGTATAAATTTAATGTATCCATTTGAAACTTTTCCAATTCGAGCCTCACGAGGGTTCTCACTTGGAAAATTGAAATGTTGAAACCACCTTAAAATAACATTTAAAAATATTTTCTTATTTTTTTTTAAATAACTTTTCATATTGTCTCTAGAGAGACAATAGTTAAATTATGGACATATAGTCTCTATAGAGACAATACATTTTTTATCTTATCTATTGTCCATAAAGATACAAATGTAATTGTCTCTACAAAGACAAAAATGAAAGTGTTTCTACAGATAAAAATTGTAGACAAATGAAATTGTCTCTTAAAAGACAATAATGTCTGTGTCTTTATAGAGACAATAATAATATGTGTTCTATATTGCCTTTATAGAGACAATTGTTTGAGACACCCCCTTAAAGAAAATATTTAAGACGATACACGATTTTATTTTTGTCTCTAATTAAGACAAGTGACTAGAAAATTGTCTTAAATATTGTCATAAAACACCCCCACATGTAGTAGTGATAATAAATCTAAGAAAATATGTTAATAGCCTCTATCCATTGGAGATAGTAACCTTTGCCAGCGAGTTAATGTACATGCAAATTCTGAATTCTAGCTCTGTGCATATTTAGGAATACAATGACAATGAATATCATGAACAACAAGTAAGCACATCAACAACAAATGAGACCCAATTCTGAAGCTAAAAGCCCATTGATTTTACATCATGTATGAAGACCACATCTTACATCATGTATGAAGACCACATCTGGGTGCAGATGTTGCAATGCACCTTGTATGAATGTCTTGTGACTGGAAGCGCCAAGGTTGTAAGAGCATAGGAGAAGAGAATAGGAAGCCAGAATCTTGGAAGAGGTAAAAAAGGAAAAAGCTAGAATGCAGGAAGAGGGGAAAAAAATCTAAAGAGGCACATTTCCCAATACAAAAAACAACTTTTAGTCAATTTTACTTTTTCATAAGCCTATAAATCATTTCTAAATCATGGTTTTCTGTTCCAGAGGGCGAGGTGGGTGGAAGGTAAGGTACTCCTTATTCTTATTTCACAACCAATTAATTGCAATTGAACAAAACGAGTGAAAACATATAGCTTGTTGATTATTGTTGGCAACAACATTTGAAAGAGTTGAGATAGTCATTTAAAAAGCCAGTTTTAGGTTTAGATTCCTAGGTGCAACTGTGGAAAGTGCATTTGAGACTTTTTCTTAGATGAGTGCACCATTGTGGACATTTATAAGCATTCCAGTAAATTGGTCAAGATAAATACCAAGAAAAAGCAACATTCTATAGATAGATCCATGAGAAAGAGAAAGGCTAAATTTTTTCATATTGTTGAACTTCAAAACAAGATTCTTAATGACCAGCTTCCTACTCTCGTATTTTATAAAATATGGCTAAATTTCAATATACCTGTAGGTATACCTGAAAAAACACACTTATCTACCTACAACAACATATGTGAATCAAGTTAGTCCTGAAGGTTTTTATCTATCAAATTAATGGATATATCGGTGTATCTCTATCGCTTTTCAAGATTCATGTCATTTGACATGGATACAGAAAATTATTTTCTATACCAAATTTATAGAATATACATTGTAACTAAGTATGGTATCACTAGCAACATGTGCATTAAAACCGTGGACACTGAATATATATATGATACAATTGATTTTCTTCACAACCTCAAGAATATTTATACAACACCAAAGATATTTTATATTCAATATGCACATTTGATTAATAATCTATGATAAATGCTATAACCTATATATGTATTCATAATAAATTATAACAATGATATGAATTGATATTAAATTATATCAATTTTATAATAAAGCATTTCATGATTAAGCCATAATCAAATCTACTGCCATTTATTAATGCAAATTAAAAATTAAAAATTAAAAACAAAATAATAATAATCAAGCATATGAAATCTAATGGTGGAAAACAACTACAATAGGTGGTAGAACTCTATTGCACTAAATCGTTAGTATCCATTAGCAGTGAGATTACTTAAGGTACACAATTTTAGACGGACGAGTAGTATTGAATTTTAACATGAAATATCAACTAATACCACATACTGTAGTAATGCATAACTTTGAATATTTTCATCCTCAAAACAAAGCAATTGGGAATTTCTAGTTTTTTTCATAACATGAAAGAAGCCTGGTTTAAAGATGGGAGGCTAATAATTTATTTGTTATCACACAAGCAACTCCTAAACCAGGGTAGTAGCTCAAGTAAAACTAGCGATGTGTTCTAAACACATTTTCACAACGTTTAGTATTTTAGAAATGCAGATTTGCATAGAGTTGGTAATTGCAAATGTGAAAAAGATTAATATTTAACAATTATACAAGTTGTATCTACACTTTGTATTATTGAACATAAACCAATTGTGGACAAGATATTTAACAATTTTGCAAGTTCTCTTTGTAGTTGGTATTATTGAACATTACAATTTGTGCAAGTTGTTTCTATGTAGTTGGTATTATTGAACATTAACAATTTGTGCAAGTTGTTTCTATTTAGTTTACCAGTAGGTATTCTAATCTGAACATTTATATCATTTACAACTGTAGTAGAATCATTTGTATCATTTACTAGCAATACTAGGCATCTCAACTGTAGTAGAATGATTATGATTTTCATGAGAGAGCTTGTGCTTTATGTCTAGTTTACCAGCAGGTTTCCTAGTATGGGTGTGTTTCAGCTGTAGAGTAAACATATCACAAGAAGAGAATACATGAGAAGGAAGCAAGTGTTGAGATGGCATGGGACCCGGAGGTGTTGAGAGCACATGCTGCGTAGGTGGATGCCTCAAAGTTAACTTTCATAACTTTATATATATATATAATATGTCATATTAAATGTTTTAGATTAATGTTATTTTGAAAGTTGCCAGTTCAACTGTATAAATATTTTAAACTCAATTCACGGCTGGCCATTCTAAATAATAAAAATCATGCATTCTTGCTCGCAATAAGAAGTCCAAACAGAAAATTTACATAAAATTTCGTTTGATATGATATTTTTATTAAAACCTTGATTAAACACTGAATACTTTGGTCGTTAACCTAAATTAATGTTGATTAACGTTGAATCGATCTCAATAGTCTCTGCTATAGCCGAAGGCAGGGGCTAATAACATATACTAAATCTCGTGTCAAAATGGCACACATAGGATCTTTGTTGTAAGTATGGTTAGGTTACCATAACATCATCGGTGTTATCTTAACAAAGTCATGGTTATTTATGTGTGTTTTTAAATATAAAATAAGCATTAATCTCAATGATCAATAATCCCAATCAATTGACGGGAAAACAGTGACAGCTACCGTAGGAAAAATGAAGAAGTGTAATTCAAAAAATTATATATCTGCACTGTACATTTTACAATCAGGTTAATCAATTGTTTTCTGAATTGCATATAGAGAATCCGAACCATTGTTGCTTGCAAATCAAGTGTATTAGTAAACAATATCAACGCTTGTATAAAAGCAACGTCTCCTTTGCTATAGCTTTTTGTCCAGATATGACCTGGCCAATCGGCGAAAGGGGCCAAAACCCAATCTCGAAACAGGAACAACCAGAGGCAAACTTCTAAGAGATATCTTGGGCACTGGTCATATGTCAGAGCCTGCTGGGCCGCGGCTGAAAAGATGTTCTCCTTCGTGTGTGGTGGCTGGAGGGGCGTATGAGAGCAGTGAGAGCTCTTCTTACCCATTCTCCTTCCACACAGCCGATTCTTACCAGCGAATTCCTCATGGCAGATCTCTTCGCATTCCGGTGAGAATGCATAGTAGAAGAAGAGGAATTATTTGTCTTTCTATGAGACTGCAACGGAAGGAACCAGCATGATTCGTGGGTGAACACATACACGTCTTCCTAGGCGGAGCACAGGGAATGGGCTTCATGGCGGCACCGCCTTTCGGTGAAATAGGACAGCGTGTGGTTTGAACCTGCGACGCGGATCTGTCCAGGTGGAGTTTGATAGAGGAGGAAGCGGCTGTGGTAAACCGATAAGACTTTAGGCCCTTCATTTATACGATAAAACTTGTCGATTCTTACCCGACCTCCGCACCTCGGGTAAACCCATGGATTACTTAATCCACGGTATTTCTCCGGCGGATTGACGAGTCTGCCGTTGTGAAAGGTGAAAGTGACGTCCACTTGTTCGTAAGGAGCCCACAGTGGGACACAATTCCGCAGTTACTCTCCAATTGCATCTTTAACGAAGTGAAAGGAGAAGATATTCATCAAAACAAGTGTCGATTTTTTATTTGAGATACATTTATGTTATAATAAAATTAAAATTGCAAATAATGATGAATGAAAGATTCTACCATTCTTATTGTAAAGGCCCCACACATTAGAACCCCCAATTGGCCAACGCCGTGTAGTTTGATTGTAACGCGTGATTGATTGAATGGCTCGCCATCTCTTTTTCCAACTAAAGACTTCCTATGAGACCTGGTCTTCTTATACTGCATGCTGGCTACGAAGCAAGATTTTAAACATTATTTTACAAGCCATGCACCAATTATGTTGCCGTGTGCTCTTTATATACATTTTTAATCTTACTTAACCTTAAAACTTAGAATTTCCTTATTTGATTATCACGTGAGGGTTTGCCAACCTAGCTTATTAAGAAACCTTTTTCTCCTCTAGTTCTACCTTGGCATATGGAACAAGATCCGCAGGCGGCGGTAGTCCCTGCCAGGTCTGAAATCCTTTGATGGCTTATGGTTTAATAAATTTTAAAGCTGAAACTTTTTGATGCCTTATGCTTTAATAAATACTAAAAAAAATAAAAACTGCTTGCTCAGTTTTGTTAATAGTGTGTTTTTGTACTTGAGGTTAATAAGTTTTTGTTAATAACTGTTTTCTTTGAGGAGTGGTTACAAGACCCTCGAGTGCTCCTTTGCACGTGGGTTTCATTTGTTCAAGAGAAGATGCATCATTTTGGTTCGTTGGTAATGTTCTTATCAACTGCAGTGCGACTCAAACTGCAAAGGTTAATTTTCAAGATCATAGATTTGACTTAAAATTATGAATAAAGACTTCAGTTACAAAGTAAATAAAATGTTCAACCTGCATTTGTCATTTGATATCGCTTGAACCACAAAACAACGAAATATTCACAAACAAGGTTTACCGGCATAGAATTTAATTATTTAATAACAAAAATAATTAAATGGGAAATATCTATCAAAATTACACCGTCATTTAACTACAGGTCTGAGCATTAGCATTATTCAAAACTTGTGACTGAGCATTAGCATTATGCAAAACTTTGACTGTAAGCCAGTAGAACAAAATAACTAAAAGAAAATTTGAGGATATAAAAGAAATAGGATACCAGGATATTTTGTGGTTATATAGGATAGCATAAAACGTAAAATAAAAGAAGAAAATAACAAATAATGCACTCACAGAAAAAAGAAGAAAAAAGAATTTGTTCTTCATATAGCATCATGAAAATCAACGTATTTGGTATGCAAAAATTTCCATTGAAGCTGATCAATAATTTTGTCATTGTGTATCTTGACAACATATCTACAACAAAAAATCAAAGGAGCACTTGAAAACGTATATTTGCAGATTCTTCAAACCCCGCCATAGTGTGCCAGTATAGCAGCACGTTCAAACCTTCTCCATGCAATTACTAAACTTAGGCAAGTACCAACAAATTATAAGATTGTTGAATCTCTCTATTTCTAATTAATATACCACACCTACCTCGACTTAATCCCGAATTCGCTCCGGACAGGGTAGGCTCCATCTGCATAACCTCCTCTATTTGTGGGTTCATTGGAGACTTCTTCCACTTGATAGAGCCTTATGCACCAGCATCTGTTCTTCTCTATGATAGAGGCATCTCTATAGCCTTCTCCACCAGCATCTGTTCTTCTCTATGATAGAGACATCTCTATTATCTCTATCTGCAGGTTATAGACCCTTACTACTCCTCAGGCGCCTACACAGTGCAACTATTTGCAGTGTTCTGTCTTCTACGGTAAGAACCAACTCGCATATGGCCGGAGCTGGCTCTGTTTGCAATGTTCTGTCTTCTATGATTAAGAACCAACTCGCAGGTTCCTGAAGCTGTTGGAAGGTGATAGTTGCAGGTGGCTGGAGTCATTGGCAAATGGCTGGAGTTGTTGGCAGGTGGCTAGAGTTATCCGGAAGAAATGGAAAGTTGTCAGTAGTATGGGAAGCTTTAGGAAGCAATGAAATACATTTAAACATTTAATGCTTCAGATTTAATAATTAAATGAATATTTATTTAATTTTTTAATTTAAAAGTGGATATGGTATTTTCAAAAGTTTTTTTATTTTCTCTACATTTTGACAAAATCCACCAAGAAAACCTTGCCTCTCTCATATTTTATTGATGGACGTGAAGCCTTCAATAAGACGTCGAATAAATGTTTAGTAAAGAAATATTCCAATCAAAACTTTCGATAAATTTTGGTAAAGTGATTTTTTTTTGGTCAAAAGAGAAATTAATGTTTGTCAACCTTCTAGCGATCGCTAGAGTCCCTCAGTGCTAGAAGCAGGGACTAATAATAATGTGAATAATAATTGGAAACATAATTATGTCAGAAACGGTTTCTAATGTATGAATGTGGCTTCGGTATTTGTTTGGGTAACAAATTCAATATGCTTTCACTTAACGTCGAGGGTGATCATGGAGATGGGAAGTGGCCACTCTTCCTAAATGGAATGAGTGATATAGAGGTCAATTTCATTTATACCTTTTTATTTAAATTTAATTTAAAATGATAATTGAAATTTTACCATTAAAAACAATAAGAAGCTTAAAGTTTATGGAAGGTTAAATTTCATGCACATGCATTGCATTCGGTTTTTTTTTCTTTTCTTTTATATAGCTTTAATTGTCTTTCCTAATTCTTTATGGATTTTAGAACCTAAGTTAAAGAGAAATAAGATTGAATTCTCTAAAATACAATTTCTCCTCCCATGAGAGAACTTGGTGTCGAGTTTACTACAATACCACTTACATTTCAGAAATGTTCTAGTTTTTCTCTTTTTCCTAATTTCCTTTTTGGTACAAATTCTACCAAAAAATCAATCTGTTCATTTCCTCATCTTTATTTTCAAGGATTTGAAACATGTTTTGTGATCTTACCTTGCATTCCAAATTAGAGATTTAAAAGTGAATGTAGCCTTTAAGGCCTTCATATGTTGCTCAAGGATGAGTTGCATATGATACATATAAGGAATGTAGATATGGGATTACAATCAACATGTAAAAGAATTATACTACTATGTAGTACAAAACCTAATGATATTTTTTACCCACATTATGATTTATTTTCACCTAAATTTGTATCTAGATTGAACCTGTGACATGTGTTCATGAGGGGGAAATAATACACATGAATTATTAGGAATATACTTATTTTGGACATTGGTGATATAAGGCTTCCTAATTGGGGCCTTGTTTGTGAAGAAATTTATTCATTTAAAGAGTTTTAATGAAATATCTAAATTTCACCTTTATCATAAAGGTCTATTGGATCTTAACCCTATGAATTTTCAACTTTAGGTTTGTTATGAAATACAAAAAAATTATAACAACAATTGATAGTATCTTAACTCTTCGCAACTCCAATCATCTAGGTAATCTAAGAGAACAAATACTAATGTGTCCCAATAAGTTTCATCCCTGTATGGTAATATTATTTTGTGTATAACATCTATGAAAACCCTTATGACAATTGTAAAAACAACAACAAATCTTCTCTTATATTCTTTAATTATAATTTCAAATCACTTAACACATTCACTAGTAACTTATATAAAATAAAAAATACTTATAGTGTTGGAAATTGCAAAGGATGAAGAATATATATGGTTGAACGTCAAATCTACAATTTACACAAGTATTGGATAACAAAAAAATCATTAATATGTATAAATACGAAGTTCATATGCCCACTAAAATCCTTATCACAAGGCTAGTATAATATTCTAGGTCTCCAAAATTATAGCTAGGGAAAACTAAGAAACCCAGGTAGCTCATACCAAGAAGATCCAACATGTATGAATCACACATTGAGCATGTCTGCGAAGGGAATATGTCTCCTCTTCTTCTTTTATTCTCCAAGTACAACCTAATATCCAAATCTCAAAGGGATGAAACCATGACCTTAGTCTTCAATATGCTCCAACAAGTTCAAAAAACATTGGTGACTCCAAGAGAGAGAGAGAGAGAGAGAGAGAGATATATATTAAGTACATCAGATGAATTAAGAGAGAAAGGAAAGTGGTGCATTCCTCTTAATCACATCTCTAAAAAAGAGTGATAAGAATGAGAGATACATGAGAAATTGACTGAATGAATATATCTTTCCTCTAACACGTTAGGGAGAAAACAAATACATATGTGGTTCATGGTCATGCAACCTATAATAACATATGTGGGCTCACACATGCTGAATGTTACAATCCAAGGGTACACATATCAAGCCCTAAGGTGATATCATCGACAAATATGGTTTCGAATGTAAGGAACTCCATGAGGTGTGTTTAACACTCCTCCTACAATCCTACAAATGTTCCCAAAATTCTCTTAAGCCATGTACTCTAGTACGTATATTCTCCATACATGAACATTTTCATTTCCCAAGCATCCCCCAGTCAACTCTAAGGCTCCATGCAAGCATCCCAACTATCCAATGTTTTCTAACATCCAATTCCCTCTTCCAAGATGCCATACTCTTCTCCTCCTAATTGTGTCCTAATTAGGGAATTCTCCAAGCAAGGAACCATTTCCATGTGCCCATGATAATGTAGAATGCACTGGGGAAGAATATCATGACAACATCTAAATGAGGTCAAGAAACCACTAAGTAAGACAATTTTAATGTGAAAAATACATAAAAAACCATCTCCCAAGTGTAAATTCATCATAGACCATCAAAGGTTTAATTATAAACTGTTTATCCCAAATCTCATGAAGCGACCCCAATCTTGGTGTAAACACTTTGATAATAACCTTGAAAATGTCACTCCCTATTTTCAAGGAAATCATTTATTCCAATACCTATGGACTCACTCTACAACTCTACCAAATTCGAGTCTTGAAAATCAACTACTATCTCTTAAAAAGGTATTGCCACTCATGTTATCATAACATATTGATGCTCCAAAGAATATTAACCACCTGTGAATATGAAGGAACATGACCCTGAAAAGTAAGCAACTTTCCAAATTTCATCATCCCTCAAGAAAATATAACAATCCAAAATATCTAAACACCACATCATGATCAACTACCTCACAAGATGTCTTGGAAAGTTAACCACGTCTCCATACAAGACCAAGAGGCATGGATTAAAACTATAAGAGTCACAAAGTTAAAAATTTGCACAAGTAAATCCTTCAATCCTAAATTTCCAAGCTCATGACACATGTAACAACCTATGAAACAGTTATGAACCACTTTCCAACATGAGAATCCCTCTAATTCACCTCAAATCCTCAAGCAACTAAAACAACCTAAACTAGGTTAACTCCCTCATCTTGAGAGCATCCTAAAATGGCAGTATTATCACGAGGAATTCTACAATGCTTTCATCAATTATTATAATAGAATATATATCATCATAATCCTCCATTAGGGTATCACACACTGCTTCTGAAAATAATAATAAGGACCTTAGATGGAAAAAGCCAATGCAATATCATAACAAATCTTCTAGGAGGTATACCCACCATCATTGAGGAATTTGGCACTCTTGTTTTCCATTAAACCTCTTAAAAACAAGATGATCTTACATTTTCTTGTTGGAATGTGCAATTTTCACTAGATTAACAAGTAACATATAAGGCCTCCCTCCCTCATCTCTCTAGCCAAATCCATCAAACTAGCTTGACTACAATCACTAATGGTGCACAATTGTCCCTCAAATACAACTCTCCAATATACACCTATCATACAGGAAACTTTAAAAAATAAGAATTATTCTTCAACTTAAGAACAATAAAAACATTATCAAACTCAAGAACATCACTTGAAGGAACCTAAAAGGAAATGGAGCCAACTCCTCTCATGGGATTAGTGCATCATCACCAAGCCCCACACTCATGCCTCCCTCTTTCTCTTAAATCATTCTAAGTAAATACCTATCATATATCTGATCCAAAATGGATTCATTTTTTCCTCCAGATCAAAGTCTTCAAATGCAGATGAAAATAGGATCAAGTTGAAGTGCTCGTCGACAGGATTCTAATGGTGCGTACGGTGGATAAAACCAAGTTCGTATGGCAAAGATATTACAAGTCAAAGTTTATGGGAAACTAGGGCAAAATGGAAAAAAGTCAAAGTCAAAGTAAACGGTGGAAAAAGTCAAAGTCAATGGTCAACGGTCATATGACATTAGCAGGACACATGTCATTCCAGGAACACGCCACCTATCTAGGGTGATGTCAACAGATCAGTGACGTGTCAGATTTTTATTGGTTGAAATGGGCCAATCCGGGGCTCACACGTGGAAACCCAGATTTTTCCCCATTTGGCTTTATTTGAAAATTTTTGGGGGTCAAGGACAATCAAACCCCTGACCTCTCAGAAAGGCTAAGCTTTTATCAGAGTCCACATACCGGTCGAGCTATTATGTTGTTTGGAAATGAATGAAAATATATTCTAATATATATGTTACCATATATATATATATTAAAGAACCACTGCATATAATAAAGGTTTGTGAAATGTATCAATGATACCGCCGGAACATTAATGTTATCACCATAATCATTACCGCCGCATATATTTCAAACCAACCATATCACAACATTATATAGTGTTAAATTCCACGCCATATGTAGCAAAACTTATCATAAGGTTTAAATGCACACATACATATTGCAATGGATGGTGATAGAACCTTATTAAGGTTTCATACCATTTATATATTTCATGCAACGAATATGGTAACCACATTATCTAAGGTTTAATGCGATAATAAATACATTTCCATTTATATTATGCAAACCACCAGAGTATGAACGGACGGTTGGGCGGGGGTTTTGACTTGCCGACCTCCAAAACTTATAAATTGCAGCGTTTTAACACAACTCCAAAAACCGACTACACTATACGGTGAAGCTTGTTAGTGCAGCCACCAAATTTTGATTTCAAACTTAGCAGAGTGAACCAGTCAAAGACCAGCGCACACAGTCTGAGGTGGTATTGTAGTGGGAAAGGTTGTTTTTTGCAAGCATAAGTGGTTTTGTGCAGGGCAAAGGTGGTTTTTGGATTCTCCAGGGGGTCTGGAGGTCACAGTGGCAAAACATAGGCAAGTTTATACTCATTTTGACTAAAATTTCGAGTCGATCACAATGGTGAGGTTAATTTCCTCGTTTGAGTCTCTATTTTTGAGCTCATACCTATAAAAGAATTTTGAAGAAAAAAAAAACGGTGAGCATTGGAAGCTAAGGACCGAAGGCGTAGCTAGGAAGTCTAGTGAACTCCGCTATTAAATTCTAGTTGTGTTAATGTGTTTGACTATGTTTTCATTTTCTTATGATGTGTATGTTATTCGCACTATTTTCGATCTATTGCACTA
Source organism: Pinus albicaulis (assembly GCA_034641835.2). Lineage (NCBI taxonomy): Eukaryota > Viridiplantae > Streptophyta > Pinopsida > Pinales > Pinaceae > Pinus > Pinus albicaulis. The sequence continues at coordinate 858,289,566 of CM076571.1, forward strand.
AGTAACATAAGCATCTCACATAGACGTCAATAATACCTTTTTCATAAATACAGATCAAGTGGTATCAGAGATTAAGGTTAAATTTTTAAAGGTTTGACAGTGTGATCTGAAGATTGAATGTTTACTAGGTCAAATTCCAAGCAAGGTGAAGGAGAACTTGTTGAAGAAAATCCATAGATTGGTTGTTGTTCGTAACGTCTAATAGTTCTGCACGAACCTTGACCGTAATTTCGCCGAATCATGGTTGTATAACTCTCCGTCGGTCGGAAAATTTTGCGGAGCACCCTACTAAAACACATTTCGCGTCAATATAAATTGCCGCGAAATAATTCACAATTTTCACACATTTCACACACTTCATCTCATTTTATAAAGATTTTGGTTTGGGTTCAAAAACTTTTTTTCAAAGTTTGGGTTTAAGAACATTTCTTGGAAGCAAATTGATTTTTTGGAAGACATTTCTTGGAGGTATGTACGTGTTTTGAGTTGAAGTAAATCTTTTGAGCTTCGTTTCATTTTTATAGAACACTTTTCTCTCGAATTTTTTAAAGTCTGTTTTGGATTGGAGTATGTATTTTTTACAAAAAAAATACACTGAATTTTTTTAAATTAAATCTTTTGTGATATTTTTTGTAATTGAGTTATTGTCTAATTTTTTGAAGGAAATTTTTTGAACTTCATACCCTATTATCATGGAAAATCGAAGAACTTGTGCAAGAAAATATGATCGAAAAAGAGACCCTGAGGCACGTAGATAAGAGATGAGACAATATCGCAAAAGAAAGTTAGAAGCCCTCTCAAATATTGAAGAGGAAAATCAAATTCAAGAAGAAATTGAAGCAGGTATGTAAATGTAAATATTATGATCTATTGATATATATTTAAAATTTTCCTAATGTAAAATGTGAAGCTTAATTTTTATTTGATGAACTAGTTTAAAAAATATTTTGTTTAATGTAAACAGACAGAGATATTCCTCAAAATATTGAAGAAGAAAATTAACCTCAAGTAGAAATTGAAGCAGGTATGTAAATGTAAATATTATGATCTATTGATATATTTTTAAAATTTTCCCAATGTAAAATGTGAAGCTTAATTTTTATTTGATGATCTAGTTTGAAAAATATTTTGTTTAATGTAAACAGACAGAGATACTCCTCAAAATATTGAAGAAGAAAATCAACCTCAAGCAGAAATTGAATCGGGTATGTAAATGTAAATATTATGATCTATTGATATATTTAAAATTTTCCTAATATTTATCGACATATTTATTAATTTAGTTATTTATTGAATATGTACTATTTTTTCGAATATGTACAGATGAAATCACTATCGATAATGAGATGTTAGAAAATGTCGACACTCACACATATGGAGATAAAAAACCTGAATATGTTATACGATATTGTGTCGATAAAATTTTGGAAACGTTTTTCAAATCTGAGCAAGTGACAGTTCAAGCTCAAATGTTGAAAGGTCTCCTATCATCAAGGAAATTAAAAGAAGCGACGACACTATTGGGTATTCGAAAATCAACCAAAGATAAAAAAATTAAAGAAGAGGTGATAAAAAATATGAGTAGTGCTATAGAGTCAATTAAGAGATCTAGAGATAAATATGTTTCAAATATACGTAGAGGAATACAAATGGCAATGGTTTCACCAAGTACTCAAGAGAATCGTTTGAATCTAACATCTATGGCACGAGCACCGGGAACCTCGCGAAAAACTCTGCACAAACATCGAAAATTTCGACTGCAAATAGACGTAAATGATGAACTCGCTTGTTGGAGAGCTATTTGTAGGCAACCATACAAAGCAGGATCAATAGGATCAAGAAAAATGGGCAAAAAATAACATAAGCAAATATTGAAGAACACCACAAGAAAACAATGCGAACCGCAAGACATGTGATGCGAAGAAGAATAGCACCTAAATCAAGACGAAGAACAGAAAAAACATCTCTTGGAAACCACCTAGAAAAAGCATCAACAATAAAACCAGTGGTATGTAAAACCATCACCGTACGGCCACACTTGTTGTTGCCGTTATCATGTGGAATTGTTATGCTTTATGACACATTCCTCTTGATTTCTATAAATATTATGGAAGTTAGATTCACCTCCTTCCACTATCCGTGAATTCATATCTCAAATTCTATGTGAAAGAGAAAGCGATGAACTATTTTACAAAAAGAAATGTGTTGGTGGTAAAAAATGCGATGATTGTGGAAATTTGACCAAATTTCAAAACAAATATCGTACTGATATAAATGATCAATCATTTTCCAACATGAAAGTGAAATGGAAGAGATATGAATATATCGATACATCGATTCAAGGTGCAAATAGTGTTAAAATAATTAAATTACTAGAAGACGAAATTTTTTTCAAGAATTTTTTAAAGCCTGAAAGTGCCAAGGTGACAACACAAGCATTCCCATAGAGCTCGATGGCAAGACCTTAATTCAAAAATCTGTGGGAAGTTTTTCCAATTGGGGACCATTTACCAGATCACTGGCAGAAATCCATACTTGTTCCACAAAAAGAAATTCAGAGTGAATACTATCACTCTGACCAAGTCTCCATGCTCGTCCACATTCTATATAGACATGCTGAACAAAATGTCGATCATATAGAAAGCACGAGTGAAAATCGACATATCATTAAAGAATATCATTTTTATATCAGTGACGATCGTACACATGATACATGTTTTGTACAACATTGTTTTGGAAGAATTTATGATTCATTGAAAAATCGTGAAATAACATTCAATGAACATTGGATATGGTCAGACGGATGCGCAGGTCAATTCAAATCTGCACGATCATTTTTTTGGTTGTGTTGTCTTCATAAGAAAACCTGCATTAAACATTGTTGGAATTTCTTTGAGACTAGCCATGGAAAAGGAGAACATGACGGTGCAGGAGCATGCATAAAACGAGTACTTCGAAGATATCAAATGAACCACTCTGCACGCCGACTTGTGAACGCTGAAGAAGTTGTTGAATGGTGCATCGCTGCTCTAAGCCATGAGAACAACCCATCAAGAGAAGTGCGAAGGTACATTCAATTTAATTTATATTGGAAATATAATTTTAAACATTGTACATTTATCATGCAATGATTATTTTTAATTGTATTTTGATATCATATTTACAAATTCTTTTTCCAATTTTCCATATAAAGGTTTTTCTGGCATATTGGAATCGGAGACGTAAATAGATCAATTGGAAATGAAGTTGGAACAATAAAAGGGACTCGAAAATTGCATTCATTTCAAACAAAATTGTCCACAAATGTGTTTGCATTGGATAAAAGAAAATATTCTTGTTTTTGTGATGTTTGCATAGACAACACAAAATCCAATGACGTTTGTGAAAAAAAAATGTATGTGAACGATTGGAAACATACAGAGCTAAATACAAAGGGAAAAATGTCTGTTGCAATGTTTGAAGAAATGCAATCAGAGGAAACTACAATATCATCCGATGGTGATCGAGTTTCTGATCTTGTTAGAGAAGGTAACATTTGAATTACTTTCTAATGATTTAAAGATTTAGAAATAAATTTAAATATGCATAATTAAATGTTAAATTTATTTTATTGTGCAGGAGATGTTTTTGCTGTAATTGCACCTATTGACAACAATGAAAATGTGAAGTATTATTTGATGCGTTGCACTGAACGAAAAATGAAATTATTACAAGACTATAATGATCACGGATTTCAGTATGACAAAGGGTCTATTATACTGAAAGGTTATTTTTTCAAACAAACTCGTCAAAGTGGAGACTTTGCTTACTTTGAAGACTATGAACCTGATTCCATAAGTTGTCAATATAGTCACTTGGTGTGTGCAGCACGCATAAAGTTGATAGAAGTTCAATCAAAGAAAAAATCGAAAATTAAGAAATGGAAAATGTCAAAATCCGATCATGAACGGATTATTGAGGATGGAATTCTATTAGAATTTTTTTGAGTGAAGTGTCCAACAATTTATTATCTTTGGATTAAATATGTTTTAGAACTTCCAGTACTCAACTAAAAATTGAGTTGCTTATGTTATTTGTGGTTTGCACATGTTACAAATTGTTTGGGTACAAGCACGTGCTCTAGTATCAACTGAAAATAGTTTTTCTATACATGTGCATTGATGAAAAATGTTATATGTATTGGATATATATATTCTAGAATAAAATTAATTGTTCTTGTATATTAATTGTTCTTGTATATGTTTTCCGACCGTATGGTACAAATTATTTCACTTTATTTTGTAAGGTCAGATTCGGTCCCCATATGGCCTAGCCTCCAAGGGACGAGATAACAAGTGGTTGTCCCCACTTGCCTGAATCTCAGCTGTTAAGTACAATTTTACTGTTTATGATATGCATCTTACATGATGTCCTAGCCAAGGATAGATTCTCTTTGTTTCAAGTTTCTGGTAGAAGTTGTCACCGAATGACCTACTAGAATATTATAAATACTAGCTTTCTAAGATCATTTGGCATTCGGAAAAATTCGAAAGTCTTAGACTGTCAATCAATTTAAAGTATCATTCACCCTAGGGAGTGTAAAATATTCAACGTAGGTTGGTGACGAAGCTCACTCCTAGCTTGAAGCAGCTCCAATGACCAATTCTTTAATGAATTCCAATGCACTAGACCAAAGTTGGTGACCTACTTGGTTTTTCACCCAAGAAATTCCAAGGTAATCTTCTTACCTTTGGCCCCCAAAGCTACAATGGAGTTATAGGAAGGTGAAGAAATTTTTTTTCACTGATAGGAATTTGGTCACATCCCTTATCTCCCCTTATCAAAAAGTTCCTATCTACTACATTATCCAACATGTACTCAAGATCACTATTTCGTAATTAGAATATCACAATATCATAAGTTCTCACAAAAATACATGGAATGCCATTACGACACTCATCTAACAATGGGGAGCTCAAAACCTAGAAAGCTCCTCGTCCTCTTAATAATAATGTGTTTAATTTAGTCTTTTAGGTGAGGATTAGGTGTGAATCTTGTTTTCACATACAAAAATAATTAATTGTTTAATTCCATAAATTTGATTATTCACTAAAATACATGTCATATCCACTATTTGTCTCTCCTACAAATTCCCATTATTTTATTAAAATATGATTTTATCTCACCCAACTATCACATGTTCCTAAATTTACTCCTAATTGTTCCCTATGACCTAAATCTACTCCTAATTGTTCCCTATGCTACTTTTCCCTTACTTATTTTTAGAAATTTATTTTCCTAGATCCATCATAACTATGGATCTATCAAGCGCCGAGAGGGATCAAATATCTAGAGGTGCAAACCTCTTTTTTGAGTGCAAAACTTGAGGAAAGGTTTGCACCTCGAGAGATTTGATCCCTCTTGGCGCTTGATAGATCCGTAGTTAAGATGGATCTAGGTTGGTTTCAGTCGTGTGCAACCAAGGAAAAACTATCGATAATATGAGGAACATATGATTAATTTTATCAATAATATGTAAATACATCTAATATTAATATAACCATTTTAAATATTCTAAATATGTTTGAGATTTATCAAGTCATTTTAATTTTAAATTTTCTTAGTTACCTCAATTTGTTGAGATGATAAATATTGTAGAATAACTTTAATAATGGAAAATGATCAAATAAAATTTTTGAATGCAAAGTGACAATGTAATAATATTGACTGATCTAGAATGTGAATAATTAGAATGTAATCAATTACAAATAGCATTTATTGTGAGATCAATCTTAAACTATTTTCTTCTTCTATTCAAGTATTGTCACCCTTATTAGTTTTGTCATCTTTCCGTATCGATTATATTAAAAAGAAAGTAAAAATCATAAATCATAAACCATTTAAATATTTAGCTCGAACTCTTGTAGTAAAGACCATACCTTGTCTCTCTTTCTCTCCAATATTATTAGGTTTAATTATTATAACACAAAAATCGTTCTACATTGTCAATAATTTTTTGCGCTTACACTGAAATCAATGAACACTATTAATCCAATGAATTTACAAGTAATGTACCATCATACATGAAATTATATCAAATCAGAAATCAACATATACAATGAAATCAATGGGGATTGTCTTGTTACAAGTAACATTTCAATTTACCACATGTGCAAATCTAGGTTGAAACCATCCAAAACTTTAAGTTATAGATTGAAACCATCCAAAACTTTAAGTTTTAAAATCCTTTTGATTATATATTGTGCAACATTAAAACATTAAACATTTGAAGTTCATTAAATATCACATGCAAAATGTAGATTGAAACCATCCAAAACTTGAGTTTTAAAAACTTCACATGCCATGCCAATTATAATTCAACTATCCAACAAAAAAATTTAACATTAAATATCACATGCCAAATGTAGTTCAGATGACAACATTACTTCACATTCACATGCCAAAAGTACTTAAACCATCCAAAAATTAAATAAAACAAATTATATATAATAACAATGTAATAAAATATGTCCAAAAATTGTAAATCACACAAGTATCAAACTGTATCAAGTTTAAAAAATTTTAAAACCATCTAAATTTTAAAATCAAATCTACTGTAAATCATGTCCATCAAATGGAGGATCTAGCGTCTGGGTCTCAGTCCACGCCCTATCCTGTGAATAGGAAACCTACATACACAATGCACATGTACTTGAACATTAAAATTTGAAGTTTTAAAGATGAATGAGAATATATATATCTAAAACTTCATGTAAAAAACAAAATATAACAAAAAAATCATGCAATACCTCGTAAGGTTCCCTCTCCATTTGATGAACAAGTTCTGCCATAGAAACATCTGCAGTGGTAACCTGTACAATATACATGTACAGTTAAATATAAATATATATATATACATAAATAATTTATATAAATTAAAAACTTTCAAATGAAAATGCACGTCTACATATATAAACTTATTTGAACAATAATATTAAAAAAAAGAACTAAAGACAACTTATTCAAATGCTGTGGATGTTCCTATCTCCGTCGCTAAAGTCCTCGGATTAAAAAAATCTTCTATACGAACCTAAATTCAAAAAATTTTAAATAACTCAAAATATATATCTCTCTCTATATATCTCAATTTTTAATGGAACTTTTTGAGGTAACATAAATTTTGAACTTGTGAAAAATTGTCCATACTTGTACATCTCCCAATGAAGTAGAAGGTATATCTCCTAAAGAAGAAGAAGGTACCGCCATCCCAAAAACATCAGACGGAATCGGTACCTGTTAAAACATTTTATCAAATTATATATATACATACATGTACATGTGTGGCAACAATTATTTATTTTAGAGTCATTTAAAAAACACTAACATACATGTGCCAACATATCATGATGGTCAGACCCATCTGCATCGTTTGAACCAGAGGTCTCGAACGTAATATTAACATTTTCATCACGCATCATGCCTGAGAACTGCAAATGGTGTTTTAACATATAATCATACATTAAATTAGATTAATGTACACATACAAATAAATGTATACATGTAAATACACATGTATTTATTACAAATTGTACACATGTATATGTAAAAATAATTTCAAACCCTAAGGTCACTAACACATACCGTTCCGGTGCCCTCTTCCTCATGAAAATTAGGTCTTGCAGACCATTGCGACAATTTATTGCATATGTTCGGAGATCTTCAACATTCATGTTGTAAATCTCCTCATCTGTACGGTAAACAAAATTGGCACATGCATTTTCACGTGCTCTTTGTCGATTTAAATAAAGATCGACTCCACTCAATCCGCTATGAACATTGTCGATCATAACATCTCTTGCTTCTCGACTTATTTGAGAAGTCGCATCCATCTCTGATCGTAGAGTTTCGACTCGAAACGGTCGACTCACCAATGGCGGCTCAGGGCAAGGCAACTTCACATCTCGCTTAGCGCCCTTACGTTGATATAATCGACCTCTCCCCGGGCCAAAAAATTCTGAAGGAAGGTCATTATAATCGGGTTTCATAACCAAAAAAAATTATGCATAAAACATTTGTGAAAAATAAACAGGAACCTCATCGTTCCATGGAAGCCTTCCAAAGGCCTCAAGATGTTGATCATACAAATAACCAGCTTTGTCTGGGTGCTTGAAATACTGCACCTTCAACATTTTTCTTTTTGACCCTTCCTTATAATTAAACATTGACTTGGCCTCTTCTCTTGTAACTTTTTGTTTTATGTCCTACCATTTATCGGGACCTATCACTGTTTCTTTTCTCTTTCTCATCAGTTCTACAAACGAATCAGTCGTTGGCCCCAAATTTTTGTACACATTTACCGTTTCACCCAATGAATGTGTAACTATTTCAAGGCTTTGTCTACTCTCAGTAGGTAGAGACAAAGCCATGAGATCTCTTTGCAATTTTGCATGAAGGCTTTTTCACACCGTTCTGCAGGTGCATTCCACCGTGTTGGTTTCCCATGGTATCTCTGAGTAATCATCGGCCGAATAAGTTTGTGTTGGGTTGTCAGCCTTCTTCTTGAATGCCTTTAGTCACGCCACTGCTTCTATTTTGACCCTTTGGCGGAACATTTCCGGCCTCTTCGTCAATATATATATAATTTCGTATATTACAGAAAAAAACACGTGTAGTTGTACAAATTTAATGAAAAAATGTTGAGATTTCATGGCAATCTTGATGTGTTGGTTAACATCTTCTCCAGCATGACCCTGTCTGAGAACCAACCCCGAATGACGGCCATGCGCGAGAACCCAGGACCCTGACAGCACTGACCCAGGAGACAGCTTTGGTGTTGATTAGCCTGTCGGGGAATAAATGTCACCCTTGCATGACACTGCTACCACTCATACCTCGACCGATTGAGACCTTGACGCTTACTCGATGGATAGAGTGGTACCTTCTACCTCTTACTTCCTAAAAATTAAAATATGAAACTTATTATTCATACTAATTTCACTCACCAAAGTTAATAAAAAAAATCAATTCCATATGTACACACATGTATGGAGATTTAAGATTATATCTACACGAAGAGTGAACATCCTCCGATCCCTGAACCTCCATATGGGATTAAACTGATGTTCGTCTTTCATCCTCCATGAGTACATATCTATTGGTCGACATTTACACAAAATAGATTTCAAAAAATCAATTTGTAATTTAGTGATATACACACAAATTATGTAGAGCTCTGCTTTCAAAAGCAATAATTGATCATATGTGAGCAAAACTAAAGTTTTAATCGAAAAGATATTATAAAAATGATAAGTTCACCAAAGTGCGCTACATGGTGGGAGCACACTTGGTATAAAATTTTACTACTTATACACTTTTAGTTTGTGGAAGAAATGACACATGTACATAGTTTACGTTAAAAAGTTGTTGTGTTTTACGTAACCTTAAAGCTGAAGAACTTCTCTGTTTAGATCGTCCAGGAAGATTAAAGCGGCAGGGCATTTACTAGATATGTCACCTTTCACAAAGAATGAGATCCGCGAGGCTGCACGGCCGCTTTACGGACTCTTGCCTTTAGAACTTGTAGAAATGTAAACACTCGAGGCACATAACAATATCAAAAGAACATTTTCATGCTATAGGACATGCGGGTGTGTCTCTTTTCTACGCAAAAAAATAGTTCAAGGTAGTTAATCTTCATAAGAACATGTCAAGAGTACAATTTAGCTCATTTTAGTCAAGGTTGAGTTAGAATAATTAGCTATTGGTTTTTGTCTTCTAATTTCCTCTCCAAAATGAATGTCGTACAGTGGCTTTTAAGAAAGACACACACTAGAGGGCTCCTATCTACAACCTTTGGTGGGTGGAGTTGAATGGAAACTAGGTCAAGGCCGCGACAAAGACACATGCCCGTGAATAACACTTACTAGAATTATGCCAACAAATAAAAATGTGAGAAGAAATTTTTCTGCTGAGGTTGTCCAATTGGGTGTGTAATACCAACTTCACCCATTTCCTCACGAGTTTCTCTCTCTTGGAGTGCTGAGATGTCTTCACTTATTCTAGTTATATATTTTTACCAATTTCTCATGGATTCAACTTGAATTTTTCTCTCCTACCATCTCCCTCTCTCACTCCCCAAATTATTTTTCTCGTCAAATCATGCATTGACGATTTGGAGCAATGTTTGCGCATAGAGAAAGCTGTCATTGCTAACGCTAATTGAAATTGGAGTCATGTTATACTGAGATTGCTTGCTTAAGTGGCTCTTACTTGGACAATATCTCTGAGATAAGAGTTTAAAGCATGATGGTCATATTATGAAGTTGGAAAGCTGCTTGGTGTAATTTTCGTAAATCTTACACGAGCAAAAATGTCAATTTTCGATAATGTATCTTATTAGCTGCGCATTCAACGGATGTTATCACAATTGCAACACAAATCATGTTCCATGAGCATGAATTATGGATGTCGCAAGCCAAATTGCAAGGAAATTTGCTTTCATTTTAGGCAAAAAGAGAGGCCTTTGACATTAAGGTCCATGCTAGATTATGCAAATAAGGTTGCTAAGTCTTGAGTCCACTAGAGTCCTTATAGCTAGAAGAATTAGCTATTGGTTTCTATCTTCAATTTCCTCTCAAAATGAATGTGTACGTGCTTTTGAGAGACACACAGAGGAAATAAAAGTCCAAATTTTTGAGCTGAAAATGTGCTTATGAAAGTAAAGGGTTGAGAGCAAAGCACTGTACAAGGCATAGTTGAGCCAAATGTTGTTGAGGAAGGGCCTAATTATTTCCAGGGTCTTAACCATGGAAAAGCAAGTGGATGAATGTCCAAAAGCCAGAGGAGGCACATAGGCATTTTGTTCCAGAAAGGAATTTTATTTTGTGTTCATTACCTCCAAGCTTGAAGTTTGTGTTCATGATGAGATGGAGAAAAGTTGAGCACCCACTTTGCGAGAATATGTTAATAAACTTATGCAACTAATGAGAATGTAGCTCAAAGAGAGTGTTAAGAAAGCTCTATCTAGTCATTGTTCATTCATTGCTAGTATTGGGAAGGGGCTACTACTTACATCAAATTCACCTCTGAAAGTACATTTTGATGGTGAATGTTCAAGGGTATAAATTTGCCTTTAATCAAATTGCTTTTGATTATGATAAACATGGTAAATACTCACATAAGATACATAAAGAAAGAACTTGCGTGTTCCTTTTGTGGTTTTTGAATAATCATAATGTTTATAGATATGTTAGGAAGAAGGTATCCATGCACATTGAAACTTTCTAAATAAATCGGGCAAAAACTCGAAGGCCCATCGAGATGAGGAAAATGATGTTGAAAATAAGATCGCGATTGTTTATTACTCATTGCCATAAGAAAGGTCACCTTGTGGACAAAGTGTTGGACTTTGTATCAACAAGTCATCCCACAGCATTTAAAGGAGAGGTGGAAAGAGATAACGACAACATAATGGAAAAGAAGATTCCATAATCGATGAAGGTCCAGATGATTCACATGATGAAGTGCGGCTAAAAGATGCGCCATTGAAATGGTTTGCTAAAAGCTGTGAGATTTCTTATCCAATTAAGGGCCTTGCATGTATTTTGATGTTTCATGTGAAATTTACTTTACAAATTCAAGAAGTACTGGTGCATGTTGCACGAGGCAAAGACGTTGAAAAGTAGAGCACGTGTGCTACTTAAATGCAACAAATATGGAAATTTGCATGAGCTCTATTATTTGACTTGCAGAGTCGGTTGTTTGAAGAGGAAACATGTTGTGAACATTTTTGGATTTGAGGGTTTTGTACACCAATATGTAAGAGTACATGGAGATATTCACATGATGTGAGTGCTCTCTCTGGAGGAAAAATGATATGTGTACGTGGCTAAACCTGTTTTTCATTGCATGATGTGTTTTCACGGTTTGATGGTTTTGTGTGGCAAATGACGTCACAAGATTTTGGGAAAGGTCCACTCTTGAAGTGAGAGCCTCATGATTCCAACCTAATCATGAGAATAAAATGAAGTGCATCCTTATTTTGAAAACAAATGCACGGTTCTAAGCTACCTGAGGACTCAAACCATTATTTTTAAATTTGAAATATCATGGTGTGTTGTTTTCAATGCACTAAATCCACAACCCTAACGTAAATTGTTTTGTCCTATGCAAGATTTAGTTGGTTATGTTAAAAAGTCGGTTGAATTTAAAATTCTTGGCTTGTGATGGCATGAGACCAAACGTATTGTACATGTGTTAAATTCAAGGAATTTCGCTCTCAAATCATTTCTAAATCACCCATATCACCGAGAAAACATGTTTTAAAGAGACATACTTTGGTATGGGAAAAAGGACCTTCGATTTCCAAATATTATAAGAATGTTTTTGATATGGTTGAGAGAATGTGGAAAAATAGAATCCATAAACAAATTATTTTTCAAAAGTATTACTTTCAAAGTATCAACAAGGAACATGTGCAAGGGTGTTCAATGAATTAATGCTATTTATTTAAAGTTCTATTGTGTATATCTTACTCATAATTTTAACAGTGTATTACATAATGATCTAGATTACCTGGATAATTCTGTATATTTGTCATATATTTTGATGCTTATAGAGTAGAAAAAACTTAAAGAAAGAATCAACTTGTGAGGGTCATTTTTAATGGTGGGTGGAGAAGTGGGGTCTAAAACCTTTTGGAGGTCATTTTGAGGGCATTAAATGACATTTCTGAGAGTCAAACAGATTATCCCTTGTCCCAAAATACTGAGCCATTATTCTACACTTAAAGAGCATATCTAATGGTGCATGTAGAAAAACATCTAAGCAGAAGTTCATTCAAAATTGCCTCCTTTAGCTGAGTGATGACCTATCATGTTGTTCACATGGTATGAGAGAATGACATCTTAGCATTACTCATGCATGGCAAAGCTAGCTACATGTGGAATTTTAACAAGACTCTAAAAGGTCTAAAATCACAAACACCTGCGTTATTGGTTGTACGGAAGTCCAAATCTTACACCTAGTTGGCTATCACACTAGGTTAAATGCTCTGGCCACTGGGAGGAATAAGGAGGTTCCATTTTGTGTTATTGTATTTTGTTCCATAGTTTAAGAAAATGCAACTAGAGTGTGAAAGTTAGAGAGAAAAAATGTATGGAGTTAAGTTTTGTGTAGCAACCTAACACGCGCTAAAAGTCTTAGCTAACTCTGGGGAGATTACCTCTTTCTTTGCACTCACATGCACTGTCCACACCGAGAAAAGAGAGTAGAGCACGTACTACATTTTTAGTGTTGTTTTTCTCTCCTTAAAAGGTTTCCTAAGGGAGGAGTCAAAAGCATCATTACTTTGGGGTTGCTTGTCTCCCCATGTGAGGATTTCTTAGGGAAAATAATTGTGTTGATTGTACTAGGGATATTTATGTGTATGTGTTTCATGCATGTTCTCTGTTTCTTATGTTTGTGTTTCATTATGTCTATTTCTTACATTTCTCATGCCCTCCTATTTTCTCTTGATCACGCAAGTTTATAAAATAACATGAGAAGCAACATGAGGTTCTTAGAACAATAATTTTCATTATCTATATGGAAGGCAAGAAGGATTATGTCCTTAAGCTTAAGCTTATGTGGTTTGTCAGTATCATATATATTTTTTGGTAAGGGTAAATGTTTTTTTATCTACATGCACAAGTCATGGGTTCCAATTTTACCTCATGTAAAAGCATGATTCTGGGATTACTACAATTTGTACTTGTGGTTTTTATTGTGAGTGATGCCCTGCCTCAATCACTTGGCTTTATCTCTTTATGGGTAGTTAAATCTTTATAACAGCACTTAATTAAAATTTATATCTGTGTATTATGCTGAGAAATTATGTAAAAATGGTATACTACTTACCTGTAAAATTGGGATTGGGTTTATCATATATTTCCAATGAAAGTTGATTAAATATGTTTTCAAAGGATCTAACAATTTTGGTAAGGTATGAATTTACGTTTTGTGTGGCTCTCTATCAAACCTTCGCGTAGTCATTTCCTGAGAAAAATCTACTTGCTCATTAGTATACACTTTCGATTTCAAATGCATGAGTTGGAGCTCTAGGTATGCTTTATGTTTTTCCACGGAAGAATTATGTCACATTTATACCAACTCTAAATATTATTTTGAATTTTGAATTCTTGTGTTCTTTTTATATAATTTAACATTAGATATAAGTTTAAATTGAAAGCTGCTGAGATGAAAATATAGCTTAGATGTGGCATTTGCAAATTATTATCTATTTATTTAACTAAGGACATAATTATTACATATTTAATTTTACATTCAAATGCTTCTTTCAGTTTTATCTCCTATAGCTTAATGCTAATGCTAGATATATATTTTAAGTTTAAGGCCCATGAGATAAATACTTGACTTCTATGTGACATTTGTATTGAATCATCTATTTGTTGTGTTATGTGAACATAGTCCAAATGCGCATGTCTAATTTGTATTACTAACTATGTCATGTCATGCACTTCTTTAATTTATCTTTTATAGATGACCGAGCATCCCTTTTTAATCCATCCCTTTTGTCGACTTCGGATATGTGGGTGATACTCGTCCGAGATATTTTTCTATCATAAAGCAATGAGTAAATTGTATTTCCATTTGTGTCAATGTTAAGGAGTTTAAGCACATGGATTAAAGTTTTATATAAGATACATTGCGAGTGTACATTTATATCTAAAAGAGTCCAAAACCTCATTCGAAGACTACATATGTGGTGTGTAGTTTGATTGGTGTGTCTCTATTGCATTGCTTTTTACGATTTCGATTCATTATGCGGGCCTCACGCCTCTAGTGATTTACAGGTAAAATTATTTACATGGAATTTTTATGCATCCTGGAATGTTTATTATTTATCACTACCTGACCTTCGATGATTTGGTTGTTTGCATTTCATTCTGCTTGGTTACCCATATCTAATAGTTGTTCATGTTTAATTCATTGTGAGGCTTTTTATTGGCCTATCGGGATGTATTTTTCTCAAATCACATGTGGCTAAAAGAATGAAATTTATCACTACTAGAAAAAGAGAGGTCCATGTGGAAAAAAATTGTTTGCAAGTGTTCTTTTGAACCCATAGAACTTGCAACCCCAATGTGGATACAATACTAAGTAATACATAGCCTCCTCATCTAATTTAGATCGGGGATTTGCAATACTATATTTGAGGTTGGCTAGCTCCATTTTCGAGGAAATTATAATGTCAGATTATTATTTCTATATATGATTATGAGTAGTAAAATGCACAGCGGAAACTCTGAAATAATATTATTCTAGATATGTGTAAACGGAGTTTATGAGTGAGAGAAATCAAACAATATTAAACTTTTCATAAATAGTTTCTAGAGTATATTCTAATTTGAGTTGTAGAATTCAAGGCTTAAAAGCAATAATTTTTCTAATAATTTTTTTAATTAATAAATAAAAAAGAAGCATTTTCTAATCAAAATCACATCCAACATCATAATAAAAATAATAAAAACAATTTTAAAACATTCAGCGACACTGGCAAACACTATGTAGCAAAGAGCATAAAAATATGCTGAGCATAAAATCCCTTTCTATATAATAATGGAGAGCTTCAAATATGCAAGAAAAAAATCTTCCGATTTTAAACTTAAATCATATTTTAAAGCAATTAAAACTTGGAGAAAATCATTTGTTTTGAGTTTTCAATTATATAAAAAGATCAGTCAAATACCCTCAAATACGTTTTGCGGCCTGAGTCACGAGTGTGGGGTACGATTCTAGCTAGAGAGAGACTCGAGAAGAGTTTCAAAGGCAGAGGCGGGTTTCAACATTCTGAGTCAAGAAGGGAGGCAAATATTTCCATACAAAAGATGATCGTCTGCATGTTTTTCTTTAGTACTCAATACGAGCTTGTATTGGCACATAGCGAGCACTGATGTTTCTTATGTAATCACAAAGTGATTATAAAATATTGCTTTGCAATTTCCTCAACGGACTTGACAGGTCCTCTATATAAATGGTATCCACATGCTCTTGTTTTTGGACGTGGTAGGTAGTGATGGTTTTCAAACTAGGACTAATGTCTTTTCAAAGCGACACTGTGTACTCACTTGTATGTTGTTCTATAGGGGTTCGTTTTTACTAGACTATTATCTACTTTGTCGAAACTTGATCGATTGCATACTACTCATTGTTGTTGATCAAAGAGATGCTCTCGATGCACTCAATACGAAATGCGTGCCCACAGAGGCTACGTCTTTTTGGACGTGGTAGGTTGTTGGGAGACGCGAGCGAGCCTAATATATCTAAAAGCTTGGTGAAATCTTGCGTGCAGCTGTTAGAAGCGGCGAGGCGAGCACTAATATTGGTAGATGCTGTTTCTCATCCTCTACACTTGTACGAATTTGCACAGAAAAGGCTTGCAAAAGTGTGTGTATTTTCAAGGCCTCACGTCTGGAGAAACATCATACCATTTGGGCTAAGGTGCTATCTTCTCTTTTTCGATGCCAAATTTGTGGGGTTAACTAGAACGCATTTTTTGGGCACTATTTTCCAACACTAATAACAAAAAAATAACATTACATGGTTCATAAAAGTAGAGATTATTTAGAGGGAATTGAGCCCAATGGAAAAGGGATGTCGAGGATAATTTAGTGGTCCTCTCCAAGTTTGACCCATACGAGTCGCAGAGACTTTTTGCACCTCCATTGTCACGTAAGAAGGGATAAGAAGGGATATTTTGAGTATAAGAAAAAAGTATTTATTAAGCATAGTATCAGCTTTGTTAAGCGAAAACTCATAGCCTACATACGTACGATAGATAAAGGTATTCTCTGTACGGGTGCATGAGGTACTAGCATATTAGTGATGGCACGTTGCGTGAATAGTGATGGCACATTGGTGGCAATTGCAGAATCAAACACAAAAACTTATCATTATGATACACATGCGCTGTGAGAATTTGAAATATGTCAAAGTAAAAATGTACTCATACACACCAAATTTTACTAGGCTGGTGCGATTTCTTGACGATACTCACTTTCATTATCTCGCATTTGAATAATAGTATGTAGATCATTTACTTTACGAAATACTTGGTTACTTGGATGTGTAGGCTAATTGAGGAAGAGTTAACTAGGAAGTCTTGCAGATGGCGAGGGCCCATACTTTCTCTTTCCTCATTCACAAGTGTACGACGCTAGAGATATGTCTCCTATTAAATATGAGAAGTGCGTATGGCGTATCGAGATGTTGCAACATACGAAAATAAATCCAGACGTTGTTCATACCTGTAGAGTGCGGAAAAGTGATGAGCGGAGTGCCAGTAGCCAAGCTGAAAACGGAGGTTTTTGGTTGTGTTTTGGAAGTGTGGCTTTAAGCTGATACCTTGAAGCGAGGACTGCGGTACCAGCCTACGATTCTTTCTAACTTAGGTGCTAGATGCGGAGAGTATCTATTCCACAGAATTTACGGTGGCGAGTTTTACCTAGCGAATATGCGAGGCCTTTTGAGCAGGTTGGAAGGAAGCGAGGCCACAACAAAAAATACGAAGCACCATGGTACCTAAGCATTGTATTAATAAAATTGTTGGTGGCAATTTTATCCCAAACCACCCTTTTGACGATGCCGGTGGGATGGAGTAGGCACTGAGAGAGAAAATTAAAAGCTGAAATGCACAATTAATTGATTATATGGCAAGGAAAGTCACAGTCCACTCACTCCTTGCACAAAGCTCGAAATCGCATTTGCTGGAGGATAAGGAGATATCGGTGATGACTTTGTGTATTTGTGATTTGAAAATGAGACTACAAAAACAAATTTTCCTACTGCTTTGTGAAGTAGGTGTGATGAAGAATGAAAACAAGCTTAAAGGTTACGGTATCCGGTTCGTTCCTCTGAGAATCCCTTTCGGAGAAATTTACGGAGAGGAGGACGTTAATAATGGATGACGTTCCAAATATTAATTTTAGAGACCTATGACACTGATCGAGGAACATGCCTCTCTTCGAAATTTGCGAATTTATTTATGTGGGTTTGGAGCGAGTGAGTATAGAAAACTTGTCAAAACAAAGCTGACTTTCAATGCTATCAACAAGAGTCGCTATTTTTTTAACTTTATACAACATATGAACATAGGATTAAAAAATTATAATAATAAATTAAATTAAATTAAATGCATTACAACATATGAGAGAGATATTTCGAAATTCACTATTTTTTAAATCCTTGCATGCAACAAATTGGAGTGACAAATTGTATGCTGACTATGGGAGATACAATCAAAAGACTGTGTGTGGAAGAGCACGACAGGGAGACAAGCTAATTTTATTAGCGTCCACGGGATTATGGATCAATGGAACTAAAAAATATGTCCAAAGTGAGAGTACGACGTGAGAATGCAAAAAACTCTTATAAATAGTGAGGGAAAATGTATGACAGCAAACTTACGTCATAAGGCAAGCATCTAAAGTGAGTTTTATGCAAACAAGCTTTCATCCCACTTCCCAAAGCAATGTTTAATGAGACCTTACCAGCGCTTGACGTGCGATGCTTGTGAAGCGGCAGCAGTGCTTACGGGGCATCGACGCCGGTAACAACGCGAACACGATACCGCAATAACAACGCGCAAACAATGAAATCGATAAACCACCATAAACACTCGCGGGAGCGATTTAACATTTATAGAAACTAGTTCGGCCAAACTATTTTAAAAGTAAAAGTTCGAGCCGAGCTCATGAGTCATCTGAACTCAGTAGTTCGGCGAACTTTCGTCTGCCGATTTTAAAACTCAATAAAAAGTCGTTTGCCATTATCAGCGCCGGCGTGTGGCTGGTTCCTGTAACCGCAGATTCCAGAGTTCGGCTTGAGGCTGTAAGAGTCTCACGCCGAACTTTGTACCATGGTTCGAGCCGAACTTGTAAAAATTTTAGTAGCGAACTATTGTTGAAGGCTCAAATTTGACCGATTCTCACAAAAAGTGTAACCCGAGCTTCACGTTCACTTGTAGAAAAAATTGGAAGTTTACAGCGAGAGTCACAAAATTTTGTTACAAAGAAAGAAAATCGGCTTTGTAGCCTCAGTCTTGGAGGAACCGCTTGTATGTTGGTGGGAAGGTACGACACGAAGATCTTAAAAAACATGGTAAATCATTTTGACATGGAATGAATTCCATTTCTGCTATTAAAAAGCAATTTTATCCTTTGGCTTATATGCAACAAGCTATGATGAGTTGGCAAACATTGCGTCGGTTAAAGGGTCAAAGTGTGTAAAGTTACACTCAAGAATTTCGTAAAAGAGATTTGACATTAGGCATATCATTGGACTCACCAGAAACATTATTGAAATACATAGGTGGCCTAATTAGTTATTTGAGGCATACCATACTGAAGTTTAATCTAACTAGCTTAGATGATGTATCAGTTCAAGCAACTCATCTAGAAGCTATGGGTAAAAATGTATCTCATGATGTTGGAAAGTCATCAAAATCTATTGAAATCAAGAATAAGGAAAATAAGAAACAAAAATGGAATGAAAGGAAAACGAACACTGTAAAGAAAGAAAAGCCTACATGTACTCACTGTAAGAAAGAAGGACATAATGAGGCACATCGTTGGGCACTGCATCTAGAAGTGAAGCCTAAAAATTTCAGGAATAAAGAGCGAAAGAATGCTATCGCTATGCAAAAGGACTTGGGATCAGATTCAGGAGACGAAACAACAATTACAGCTACATGTATAATAGGTAAAAATTCTCAAGCATCTACAAGTACTTCTTCACATTCTGCTGATAATGAAAATAATGAGAGGAAAAGAAATGAGCTATTTCATATTAGAGTCGTTTCAAAGCATACTAAAATTGATACTTTGTTTGATAGTGGCTCTAAAGTTAATTTGATTGTTGAATCAATTGTAAATAAATTGGGTATTGAAACTAAACCTCATAAAAAGCCATACCCATTGGGTTGGGTCTGTGATAAAACTAAACTACAGGTTACGAAACAATGCAAACTTCGTTTTGAAATTGGATCAGAGTTTGTAGATGAGATTGAATTAGATATATTCCCATTGGATGTATGTGGAATTGTACTAGGGAGTCCATACTTGTATGATATAGATGATGTCTTCTATCGAAGGGCGAATAAGTATCAACTCACTAACGATGGAATTGAATATGTATTAAGAGCTCATAAACTCAAAGATAACTACACTCTCATAAATTATGGACAGATGAAAATAATTATAAATTCAAGTAAACAATTTTTGCTTATGATTGTAAAAGCAAAGGATCTTGATAAATCCGATGCTTTTCAAGGCTATAATCCTAAACAGAAAGCAGATTTAGTTAAAGTTGTTCCTAATTATGATATTCTGTTTCAAGAGCCTAAGGGGCTTCCTCCCAAGCGATAGATAGAACATGAGATTCATTTTCAGCTAGATTCTCCTATTCATAACATTGGAATGTACAAGTTATCAGCTCTAGAGAATGTAGAGATAAAGAGGCAGGTACAAGAATTTCCCGATCAAGGGTTTATTCAACCAAGCACTTCACCATGTGGATCACCTATTGTGTTAGTACATAAGAAACATGCTTCGTGGAGAACGTGCATTGATTTCCGAGCATTAAATAAAGTAACAATAAAGAATCATTATCCTCTTCCTCGCATCGATGATTTAATAGATCAGTTGAAAGATGTAGTTTACTTCACTAAGTTAGACTTGCGAAGTGGCTACCATCATATCAGAGTTTCAGAACAGGATGTATGGAAGACTTCTTTCAAAATGAAGCAAGGGCTCTATGAATGGATGGTTGTGCCTTTTGGCTTAACCAATGCTCCAGCGACATTCATGCGTGTCATGAATGATGTTTTTAGACCATTTATAGATGATTTTGTAATATTCTACTTAGATGATATTCTTTTTTTCAGTAAGACATGGGATGAACATATAAAGCATGTAAAGTAGGTTTTAGATGTGTTAAAGAGAGAAAATCTCTATGTAAAACTGTCAAAGTGTGAATTTGGCAGGACATCTTTAAATTATTTGGGTTCTACTGTAGGGGGTGGTGAATTGAAGATAGATCCCTTTGAGGTCGAAGTCATTGTAAATTTTCCTAAGCCCAATACTGCTACAGAAGTTAGAAGTTTCTTAGGGGGAGCACAATACTGGAGAAAGTTTATTTCGAACTTTTCTTTGATTGCAGCTCCTCTACATGCTTTCACAAGTGTGAAACAAGTGTTTTAGTGGGGAGGAAAACAGTAGAAAGCCTTCGACACATTGAAAGAAAGGATCAGTACATTGCCAGTACTAGCACTGCCAAATCTTCAGTATCCATTTGAGATAAAGACAAATGTAAGTGAATATGCCATGGGGGCAGTGTTGATGCAACACATAAAGCCTATATGATTTCATTCTGAGAAATTCACATCAGCAGTAGTTAACTATCCTACATATGATAATGAATTATATGCAATAGTACAGAGTGTTAAAAAGTGGAAACATTACATAATGGGAAAATAAACAATCGTACATACAGATCATCAACCACTACAATGTTTACACTCAAAAACTAAATTGCAACAATCAAGACACTATCGTTGGATGGGTTTCTTACAACATTTTCATCTTGTAATTAGATATAAGAAAGGCATACATAATGATGTTGTAAACATGTTATCGAGACCAACTACAAATGCATCCACAATTCTTAAGCATAATTCAGTAATGCACAAAAGCTATATTGAACAATATGCTCAAGACATAGATTTTAAGGATGTATATGCAACTTTAAGTCATGGCAAGCAGGTAGAAGAATTGGATTATTTTATAAAATACAAACTCTTATATCATTTGGGAAAATTATGCATTCCACAAACTGAAAGAGTTAATTTTTTTTGAGAAGCACATACTTCTTTAATTTCAGGTCACTTTGGTGTAAGTAAAACAATTGCACAATTACAAATATTTTTCTATTGGCCATGAATGAATGAAATAGTTTCAAGATATATTAGAGGATGTATTATGTGTGCTACAAGCAAACCAAGCAACAGAAAATTAGGCTTGTACAATCCACTTCCAATTCCTTCTCGTCCTTGGGAAAGTTTATCCATGGATTTTGTTGGGGGATTGCCAATGTCTAGGAAAGGTCATGATTATTTGTATGTAGTTGTGGATAGGTTTAGTAAGATGTGTATTTTGACACCATGTACTAAACAGGTCACAGCTGAACAAACTGCAAATTTTTTCTTTCATAATGTATGGGTTCATTTTGGGTTACTCACCTCTATTGTATCTGATCAAGATTCTCGATTTGTCGAGAAATTTTGGTCAAGATTATGGGAACTCATGGAAACTAGGTTAAAGAAGAGCACAACATTTCATTCGCAAATAGACGACCAAATTGAAGTGGTAAACATGACAGTGGTACAGTTGCTTCGAGGTTATTTCAACAAGCATCCAAAGCTTTGGGATGAACATTTGTGTTATGTACAACATTCTTACAACCATGCGAAACATTCTTCTACTCAGAGATCTCCATTTGAGACTTGTTTTGGTTTCGAACCAAGGTCTCCCTTGGATTTTGTCTTTGGTAAAGACATAGCAGTTGATGGACACAACGATGTGGACAAAGCAACCAAGTTCATTAAAAAACTCTAGGAAATTCACCAAGAAGTATAGGAACAGCTGGAAAAGAGCCAAGCAAAGTACAAAGCGAGGCACGACAAGCATCGAGTTGAGCATAGTTTTCAAGTTGGTGATAAAGTCTAGTTGTACATCAACAAAGCAAGACTTCAAGGGGAAGGTAAAAAGTTGAAACCAATTAGATATGGTCCTTCCAAAATTCTTGATAAAATTGGTGAGAATGCTTTCGTAAATGTTGAAAATTTGCGATTGTATGAACCTTCAATGATTGAAGATTCAGAAGATCAAAGTCAGGTACCTTCCATCGAAGATTTTTCACCAGAGTATCTCAACAAGTTTTAGGAGGACACAATTCTCGATAGGAGGATAAGGACTTCGCGACGAGGAGAAGTTGAGTATCTTTGATTTGGACTTAAAGGTAAAATCCAAGTAAAGCACGATGGATAGAGATTGGAAAAGTGAAGGAAACATATCCTCACTTACTTGACAGCTAAAACCAACTTTTGGTGGTCCAAAAGTTTCCAGTGGAGAGGAGTGATCCAAAATGGATTCAATTTTGCCTCCAGATCAAAGTATTCAAATGCATATGAAAATAGGATCACGTTGAAGTGCTCGTTGATAGAATTCCAACAGTGTGAACGACGCGTAAAACTGAGTTCGAATGACGAAGATATTGCAAGTCAAATTTTATGGAAAATTAGGGCAAAATTGAAAAAAGTCAAAGTCAAAGGTCAAAGTCAACGGTCAGATGACGTCAATAGGACATGTGTCATCCAGAAAACATGCCACCTGTCCAAGGTGATGTCAGTAGATCAGGGACATGTCAGATTGTGATTGGTTGAAATGGGCCAATCCGGGGTTGACACGTGGGAGCCCAGATTTTGCCCAATTTGGCTTTGTTTGCAAAATTTTGGGGGTCAAGGAGGATCGAACCCCTGACCTCCCAGAAAGGCTAAGTTTTCATCGAAGTTCACATACCGATCGAGCTATTATGTTGCTTGGAAATGAATGAAAGTATATTATAATATATATGTTACCATATATATATATATATATATATATATATATTAAAGAACCACCGCATATAATAAAGTTTTGTGAAATGTATCAACAAAACCGCCAGAACATTAATGTTATCATCGTAAACATTACCATCGCATATATTTCAAACCAACCATATCACAACCTTATATAGTGTTAAATGTCGCGCCATATGTAACAAACCTTAACATAAGGTTTAAATGCGCACATATATATTGCAACGGATGGCGATAGAACCTTATTAAGGTTTCATACCATATATATATTTCATGCAACAGATATGGTAACCACCTTATCTAAGGTTTAATGCGGTAATGAATACATTTCCATGTATAGTATGCAAACCATTGGAGTATGAACAGACGGTCGGGCGGGGGTTTTGACCCGCTGACCTCCAAAACTTAGAAATTGCAATGTTTTAACATGACTCCGAAAAACCGACTATGCTATACGGTGAAGCTTGTTAGTGGAGCCACCGAATTCTCATTTCAACCATTGCAGAGCGAACTAGTCCAAAGCCAGCGTGTGCAGTCCAAGGTGGTATTGTAGCAGGAAAGGTGGTTTTCTATAGGCAGAAGTGGTTTTGTGCAGGGAAGAGGTGGTTTTTGGATTCTCCAGGGGGTTTGGAGGTCACAGTGGCAAAACATAAGCAAGTTTATACTCATTTTGACTGAAATTTTGAGTTGGTCGTAATGGTGAGGTCCATTTTCTCATTTGAGTCTTTGCTTTTGAGCTCATACCTGTAAAAGCATTTTGAAGACAAAATAAAGTGGTCAGCACTGGAAGCTAAGGACCCGGAGACGTAGCCAGGAAGTCTGGTGAACTTCGTTATTAAATTCTTGTTGTGTTTATGTGTTTGACTATGTTTTTATTTGCTTATGATGTTTATGTTATTCGTAATATTTTCGATCTATTGCACTAAGTAACATAAGCATCTCACATAGACGTCAATAATACATTTTTCATAAATACAAATCAATATCACATGTCTCAAATCTTCATTATCCACATGTCATCCAACATTAGACACAATATTATAGGACAAGCAAGAATCCACAGAAAAGGAAATCTGAAATTGAGAGGAATTATCCTTGTACATTTACTATAGTCCTAGTTACAACTTACTTAATACATTTCCTTTATTCTTTAATATACATTAGCTATCATATTTCCCTCTCTTATAACATCATAAACATATTACCTTACTTGAGCCCTTTCTTTTATTTGTATGTTCATTTTTCTTGTACCCATCATTTCTACCCTTCTTCATCTTCTTTATGAGACCAATAACATCTACTTCTCCTTATTATGTTGAATATGACTGCAATCTAAATTATTTTTGTAAAATATCAACCCAAAGCTTTATATACTTTGGCAAGGTATCTAAAGTGAAAACAACCTTAAAAAGGCATTTAGGAAGAAGCAATTCCTTTTAAGTCAATGGACACCAACTCCTAATCCTCTTCCATTGTTTCAGTGGCAAAAAAATACTATTTCAACCTAGTGATCCCTGAACGAAGTAGCTCACCATAGCATCCATCTTGATTATATAAATGACTAAAAGGTAGTTTAATACGATTTTTTTTTTAGAAGCACAATATTTTTGAAATGCCACAACTAAATATTATACATTTTATTATATAGCTTCTTATCTATAATGTCAAAGATGAAATTATCCTTCATAGAATCAAGCCTTTATTATTTTCATCTTAGCTTCCTTCTTTCAGTGAGTGCCTAATTATGTTGATTCAACATATTCTAAAATCTCTTTCAATATACGCTCCCAAATATTTTCTTGCCCCATAAGTAGTTGGAATCTAAGATCTCAAGAAACGAAATTATAAAATTAATCCATCATATATTTCACACTCTCTAAGACTAAAAGTCACCTTACACGTCCTCAACAAGTTCTCAAGTGTAGAAATGAATAATACATGAAGTAGAGAAAACCTTTTTTGGGATTCAAGTATTATCCTAGAAACTGACGATATCACACCCAATAATATCAAATAAGGTTAGGTACTTATTCTAGGCATTCTTTAGTTAAAAAAAATATCCTTCTTACACCTAGAGTGAGTTCATCAATAAAAGATTTAATACCATGTAGAAATTTATATGTTTCTGAATAGTTTAAATAGAAATTTCACCTTTTTCCTAGAGGTTTCCCAAAGCTTAATCCTACAAATATTTATCCTTATGGTTGTTATAAAATACAATAAAAGAAATAACAACATCAAATGGTATTTCAACTCTTAACAATGCTAAACATCTAGGAAATTCAAGAGAAAATATATCAATGTGTTTCAATAAGTTTCATCCATCTATGGAAATTTCATCATGCATATAACAAATATGAAAACCACTTATGATAGTTGTAGAAACGACAACAAGTCTTACCTTATATTCTTCAAATACAATGCTAAATCAAGTAATGCACTCATCCTTAACTTATGTCATATAAACCATAAATAATATGTTATAAATTCCAAACCATTAAGTTCAATATAGATGGCTAAAAGTTAAATTTGAAATTTACACAAGTATTAGAGAACTAGAAACCTTATGCATATAAAGATGAATTTAATGTACATACTATAACCTTATCATAAGGCTTGTGCAATCCTCTAGGAATACAAAACCCTAGTTAGGGAAAACCAAGAAAACCATAGATAAAAGTAAGGAGATTATACAAGCATGCATCACATAAGAATGTCATTCATAGCAAGATGTATCATCTTCTTCTCTTAGAAAACCTAGGGTTTGATCTCAAAACCCTAATCTCTAATTCTACAAGTGATGAAACCCTAAACCTATTCTTGAATATGCTCTAACAAACTCAAGAAACTATAGTAAATTTAAGAGAAAGAGAGATTAATAAATAATAAGATCCAATAAAGAGAGGAAAAGTGGTGTGCTCCTCTTGATCACATGTCTAACATAAGTAGTAATAAGATTGACTAATAAGTGAGTGAGTGCTCTCTCTATCTATCTCTATAGACGCACACACACACATATGTATATTAGAGGTAACAATGGCAAAAAATACATATGTGGTCATTGATTTTATAAGTAGCCTACAATAACACATGTAGTGTGCTACTTACATTAAGGGTACACATGTCAAGATCCAAGTTGATGTCAACCATCAACAATTATCCAAATGTAACTATATAAGGTGTATCTAAGGGTCATCCTAGAAGACTCCAACATTCTAATAATCATCTTATGCCATGTACTCCTATAAGTCCCCTCCCCTTGGATCAACACTATTGCAACCTAGGCTTCGAAAAGTCAATTCTAAAGCTTGATGTAATCATTCAATCTACCCTAGATTGTGTAAGGCTCAATTCCATCCTATAAGATGAAAAATGATCTTCCTCTTATTTAGGACATTCTCTATGCAATTAATCATCTCCACGTGGATATCATGTAGAGTGTCACCAAATTTGCTAGGAGGCCTCCAATGCCCTAGGGAATAATATCATGCAAGAACCCAATTGAGTTTAGGTGATCATTGAGTAAGCCATCACCAATGTGAAAATCAATCACAAATGATATTCCATGTGTAATCCATCATAGACCATCTAAGTGATGTTCATACACCATGTTCAAGAAATCTTAAGAAGCACCAACCTTAAAAATTAACTAGTCATTGAATATCCCAAACAAGCTCCAATGTGATGAAAAGCATAAAGGTGTTAAAGGCTATGTGGATAAATGAACATAGAGGTGTCATTATATATGCAATGTAGCTAATTCAATTTTAATGGGTATGAGATATATCATGTGAGGCCCATGAGATAAATATATTATACAATGGTAGTCATGGTCTCATCTTTCCTTGTTCATTTCCAATGGTATTGCAAATCAATCATGGAAATTACAGTAATTCAATTTGCAATAAAAAATAAAAATAATTTAAGATAATGGTCTTCCTGCATGGTTTTACATCTAGTACACAATTAACTACTTTCAACATTCAACATTTATTTTAGTAGCCATTATTAAATAGAAGGTAGGGATAAAAAAAATGATCATTTTCCAATGAAATAGAATTTTTATAATATTCGATCACAATGCAATTTACCATTGGAACCAACCATTGTGAAAAGAGACTAAATGAATTTTAGTGAATGTTAACTATATTTATGGGGCTTTGTTGGAATTCTACAAATGCTTCTATTCATAACAATAAATAGACTAGATTGATACACCCTTATGATAAAGCTTTTGGAGATTCTTCTATCATGAATAAATAGCCTCTTGTAAGCCTTTCTCTACATTCACCTTAACACATTGTTTTTGGCCAAATTATAAACTTTGTTTTTTGTGTTTGATCCAAAACCATTTTGATTAATTGAAACTTATCATGGGTGTATTCTCATACACATATGAATGGGTGAGATGGGAAGTCTCATCCAAATCTAAATCGAGTAGTCTTTACTGCGACTTTTTGAAGGAATTTATTACGGTGTAATTTCTCTAAAATCCAGCAGGAATTTATTGAAAAGAGAAGTTTGATTGCTAACCTTGCACAATATAAGTGCCCTAGGGGTTTTTGAGGGTGCTGAATCCATATATAGAGTTAAAAAACCAGTTTAAATAACAAAAACCAAGATTTTACCTCAAATTTTTTCACCAGATTCCGACACCTGAAACTCCAAAAAGTCGCACTAAAAACAACTCCAATATCAATATATAAGAAGTAAAATCTTACTCATATTAAGAATTGTAGAGAAGTATATTTGAAAGTATCAATATCTAAACCTTATTTATTTTCACAACTCATTAATGATGATGTTTTACATATTTTTTTTTACTAATAAGTTTTCCACAATAATAAAGTAGTAAATACTTTTTCTTTATACAATATAGCTAATTAAATTAAATTTATATTTGATAATTTAAACAATAAAAAATTTATTATTTTAATTATATTATGAAATAATTAATTATATCATACCTTATTTTAATTATATTATGATGTAAATATATTTTACCATGCGTGATTTTTCCATAATATACATTTTGATTATCAAATTTTATCCATTTTATCAAATTTCATTCCTCACGACAACTTCAACTTCATCTTCTTTATCCCTTAAGTAATGACTCCATACTATAAAAGTCAATTCCTATTCACAATAACTTTCCCTCCAATCCTCGATAAAAATGAGTTTTTATTTTTAAAATATTTTAAAATGGAAAAAGAAAATATCACATCAAACGCTATTATGATTATTCAAAGCACCAATCTTTATAGTAGCAATAACATAACGGTCACTGTTTTATGAGAGAGAAACATAAAGCTCTAATAAAGATGTTAGACAACCTAATGAATGGGCCATTTTCAATATTTCATTATTTATATTAATATTCCAAGGAGGCTTCTAGTTGATCTTCGAAAGTATCGAGGGCGGAGTAGGGTGTCCACACGATGTTAGATGATTCTTTTTAATTGTTATTATTGATGGTAGAGTAGGCTTCTCGTTGATCTTCAAAAGTATTGAGGGCGGAGTAAGTTGTCCAAACGATGTTGGATGATTAATTT